>OX638131.1:61734413-61959413 GCA_951804985.1 Dryomyza anilis
CCGAACTTTAAATCTGCAGGTAATCTTAAGTCTGTTCCAAAAACAATTCTTGCAGGTGAAGCAACTGTGGTGTCATGAACCGCCGTTCGATATGCCATGAGAAACAGTGGTATGTGTGTATCCCAATCTTTTTTTATCAACCACTTTTCTGAAAGTCCGATTGAATCTCTCCACCATGCAACAGATTGCGAGTGCAATGGCGTTGTTCGTGTTTTGTGTATGTTGAGGACTTTGCATTCTTCTTTAAATACAGCAGACTCAAAATTTCTTCCTTGATCTGAATGCAATTCCAACGGTACTCCAAAACGGCTTACCCAGTTGTTAACTAATACATCCGCAACTGTTGTGGCTTCTTGATTCGGCATGGGATACACTTCAGGCCACTTGCTGAAATAGTCAATGACGACAAGGACATACTTATTACCCGCATCACTGATTGGAAACGGCCCGGCGACATCCATGGCAATACGCTCGAATGGTGCTCCCACGTTGTACTGATGTATCCTGCCGCGACTTCTGACTGTTGGTCCTTTTGCTGGTACACATTGCGGACAACTGCGAATCCAATCGGCGACTGACTCTTGGCATCCAATCCAATAAAAACGTTTCTTTACCTTCTCGACCGTTTTATTAATGCCCAAATGACCACCACTAGATCCACCATGGTATTCCGCTAATATCTCTTTTATTTTTGACTTGGGAACAACAATCAAACTTCGAGCGGATGAGCCATCTTCATTTTCCCATACAGGATATAAGGAACCATCTTGTAGCTTTAAGCTCTGCCACTGTGCCCAGTAAGCTTTAGTTATTGGACTGTCCGCAGCTATATCTTCCCATGATGGTTTTCTTTGCTGTTCCTTGAACATCATGATTTTTGTGAGGTCCGGATCCCTCTTTTGATCAATTTGAATTTGTTCCGGAGTCCATTTTTCTTCGGGCAAAACATTTAGAAAACGAATGTCAATTATGTTTTCATTTCCTCTGCATTCTAGTTTACATGGGCGTCGTGACAGAGCATCTGCATTTCCATGATTTCCTCCTTTACGATGTTCGATTGAGAAATCGTAGCTCTGTAATCGTTCTATCCAACGCGCAATTTGGCCTTCCGGATCTTTGAACTGAAGTAAGCATCGTAGTGCTGCGTGATCGGTTCTCAAGTGAAACTGTTGTCCGTACAGATACTTATGAAAAATTTTCACACTTTCAATTACAGCAAGAAGCTCCCTCCTGGTGACACAGTAATTTCGCTCGGGCTTGGACAATGTTTTACTGTAGTATGCGATCACTTTTTCCTGCCATTTGATTACTTGCGAGAGAACTCCGACTATTCCGTATCCGCTTGCATCCGTATCAAGTATAAATTTCTCACCGGGAATTGGATACGCAAGAATTGGTGCTGAGCACTTTTAATTTCAAAAACGCCCTTTCTTGATCATCACCCCATTGAAATGCGCGGTTCTTTCTTGTCAATTCGTGAAGACTGCTAGCAACATTGGCAAAACCTGGAACAAATCGCCTGTAGTATGTACATAGCCACAAGAAACTTCGTAGGTCATGTAGATTTTGCGGTCTGGTCCACTCCTTGACTGCAACTATTTTATCCTCATCGGTATGCACTCCTTCCGTGGTAACTCGATGACCCAGATACTTGACTTCCTTCTTGAAAAGTGAGCATTTCTTTGTGCTAAGTTGTAGACCCGCATTTTTCAATCGAAGGAATACTTCCTCTAGATTTCTTAGATGTTCGTTGAAATCCATGCCCATAACAATGATGTCATCAAGGTATACTAGGCATGTTTTCCAGTGTAAACCTTTTAATACGTGCTCCATTAACCGCTCGAATGTTGCTGGGGCATTGCATAGTCCAAACGGCATTACCAAAAATTGCCATAGTCCATCTCCAGTACTGAATGCCGTCTTCTCTGCATCTTTTTTATCGATTTCTACTTGCCAGTAACCGCTTTGCAAGTCCAACGTTGAAAACCACTTACCATTAGATAGTGTATCCAAGGTGTCATCGATCCTGGGCAGTGGATAACTATCTTTCTTGGTGACATCATTAAGTTTTCGGTAATCAACGCAGAACCGAGTACTACCGTCCTTCTTTTTCACCAATACTACTGGTGAACTCCATGGACTCTCAGATGGTTCCACCACGCCATTTGTGTACATTTCTTCAACCAAGTGTGATACTTCGTCTCTTTTCGCAAGTGGTACCCTTCTTGGATCTTGACGAATTGGGTTAGAATCACCAGTGTCTATTCGATGTTTTACAATGGCAGTTCTGCCGTCCTTTTAGCCCTTTTCAGCAAATATACACCGATATTTGTCAATTAGCTGTGGCACTTGACTCTTTTCTTTGGCAGCCAAATCCTTCGTCCACTCATTTATAAACTTGTGAGTAAATTGTGTGTTTATTTGCGGTGTGACATAGTGTCTTGATGTATTTGACTCACAATTTATAATCGCTGATGCCTCTTGACACTGGCCTACCACTGTTCCCTTTTTGATTAATTTTGACGAGTTTTCCAAATTGAGAACTCTTATAGGTACAATTCTGTCTTTCTCCGCCTCAACAATTGTTCTTCCTATCACTATGTTACTTTTATACAGCTCTTCGTTTGCTTCAATAACCCACAACTTGCTTATCCCACAATCTCCATTTAATTTCGCCCAAACAATTGATTTTGAATTAGGTGGTATTTTTCTATTTTTATAAGCAATAACTTATTTAATTTTCGGGCTCTGGTCACTATCAATATTTAGTTGGATCTCCGTGTTGGAATAATTCAAAATTTTTCTTGTTAAATCAAGTGTGAAACCGTTCTTTATCATGAAGTCCATGCCAAGTATTATTTCGTCTACTATTTCTGCCACAATAAAATCATGCTTAACTGTCGTAGTACCAATCGTGATTTTCTTGGTAATCTTTCCTCTGATAGGGGCTTCTTCACCTGTAGCTGTTTGCAATCTTATTCCTATAAGTGGCTCTATTCCGTCCTAAACCAGGTTACTTCTTATTATTGAGTGTGAAGCTCCCGTATCCAATGTTACCATATATGCTTACGTTATTTTGGACATGATCCTGGGTTTCTTCATGTCGGGGTTCATTTGCAAATGGATTCACTGAGCGCTTGCGTTTTTTACGACAATCACTTGCCATATGCCCATATGTATCACAGTTGTAGCATTTACCTTTAAATTGGGTGTCTCGGTTGGCAGCAGTGTAATCTGGTTTAGCTCCACTTTTTAACGCTTGGCAAATTACCTGAAGTAGGTCTTCCTTCTCCACATCTAATTTACGGACCTTTGGCGCTGGGCGACACAAGGTAGTTGCTGTCTCCTGTGTTAGCGCTGTGGTTAAAGTTTCCGTAAATGCCACTTTCGGCATTGTCACTGTGGTACGTCTTGTTTTCGGATCACGTATGCCATCAACGAAGGCTTCGATCTTGCACTTTTCTATGAAATCACTCGTTGAATCTGCATACGACAAATGCGCAAGCCTCTCGACGTCCGCTGCAAACGCCTGCAATGTTTCACCATTTCTTTGCATTCGGCACTTTAGTTCCATTCTGTAGATTTGCTACATGTGATCACTCCCGTATTTTCGTTGCAGTGCAGACATAACCGCTGTGTAACTGTTTCTATCGCTTTCTGGAACAGTCTGCAACGCTGTCATCATTGTTCCAACAATTACTTACAGCCGTGGTCTCAAATTGCAGCTTGAAAATGTTGAACGCTGTGGTTCCATCGTAAATCGGCGATTTTAGCCTCGTACCACTAAAAACATGCTGTGTAGGTCCATTTATCTGCAATACGTGCAAATCTTTCTTTATTTCCTGATGCTCTTTGTCAATGTCTTGATATTTCTCATCAACATTATTTATGTGCGCTTCAACTCATTAATTTTGCCATGAAGTGTATTAGAAACTTCCAGAAGCTGTTTCGAATGTTCCAGCATTTGTTGCTCCATTTTTACTTGATGTTGGTTAGAATTTTCCAGAAGTTCTGTTTTAAGTTGATTGGAATTTTCTTGAAGCTTCTGTTCCATTTTGCTGGAATTTTCTTGAAGATTCTGTTCCATTTTGCTGGAATTTTCTTGAAGCTGTTGTTGTATTGCTCCGAGCAACTCGCTTATATCTAAACTTTGGGACTGTACTTTTTGCTCCGTGTCCACACTTTTCGATGACGCTGTTGCAGCTTCCACTTCAAACTCGTGCTCTGCGAGGGCAATGCCTTGGTTCTCTAATTCTTCCATTAGACGCTTTTGTAGCTCTACTTTCGTATCTACAGTTGGAAGATTATGAATCGCCAGCTCCTTCTTTAGCTGGTCGACTTAAAGTTGTTCAAATTTAACCATTTTGTATCACAATCCCACTTCTGACACCAATGTTACGAAAATTCCGTCTACGGAAAACTGTTCTACGAGTTCGTATCGCTGGATTGTGCACAAAATAAAAACGCACTAATATTTGGTTTTAACTAGTATTATTTCCACTAGTATGAATTAACTTTATTTATTTAAATAACAACTTAAAGAATAATCATTTATATATACTGCTGAATCTATACAATTAAGCTTAACAATGTTCACTCACGAGACGCACTAGTTCACTATCATATCACAACTGAAGTACAGTGCCACAGATGCGCGGCCTTATATACCGCAGGCATCAGTTCGACACGTTCCGACAAGCTTCGACTTGTTTCGAGAACCTTCTACTCATTTCGTGAATGACGCATGCTATTGGCATCTCATTCGCACTCATGTGTTTTAATGTGCTGATCTCCCATCTCTTTCTCGCACATTGCATAGTGCGCTGAATGATCTTCCGTCTCTTTCTAACACATTGCTTAGTGCGCTGAATTGTCTTGCGTATCATTTATTATTGTTGATTGCTTGCACAGTGGAGCAAATTACCTCTTTTCGTAACAATATATATATATATATATATATATATATATATATATATATGTATATATATTTATATATTTATATATTTATATATTTATATATTTATATATTTATATATTTATATATTTATATATTTATATATTTATATATTTATATATTTATATATTTATATATTTATATATTTATATATTTATATATTTATATATTTATATATTTATATATTTATATATTTATATATTTATATATTTATATATTTATATATTTATATATTTATATATTTATATATTTATATATTTATATATTTATATATTTATATATTTATATATTTATATATTTATATATTTATATATTTATATATTTATATATTTATATATTTATATATTTATATATTTATATATTTATATATTTATATATTTATATATTTATATATTTATATATTTATATATTTATATATTTATATATTTATATATTTATATATTTATATATTTATATATTTATATATTTATATATTTATATATTTATATATTTATATATTTATATATTTATATATTTATATATTTATATATTTATATATTTATATATTTATATATTTATATATTTATATATTTATATATTTATATATTTATATATTTATATATTTATATATTTATATATTTATATATTTATATATTTATATATTTATATATTTATATATTTATATATTTATATATTTATATATTTATATATTTATATATTTATATATTTATATATTTATATATTTATATATTTATATATTTATATATTTATATATTTATATATTTATATATTTATATATTTATATATTTATATATTTATATATTTATATATTTATATATTTATATATTTATATATTTATATATTTATATATTTATATATTTATATATTTATATATTTATATATTTATATATTTATATATTTATATATTTATATATTTATATATTTATATATTTATATATTTATATATTTATATATTTATATATTTATATATTTATATATTTATATATTTATATATTTATATATTTATATATTTATATATTTATATATTTATATATTTATATATTTATATATTTATATATTTATATATTTATATATTTATATATTTATATATTTATATATTTATATATTTATATATTTATATATTTATATATTTATATATTTATATATTTATATATTTATATATTTATATATTTATATATTTATATATTTATATATTTATATATTTATATATTTATATATTTATATATTTATATATTTATATATTTATATATTTATATATTTATATATTTATATATTTATATATTTATATATTTATATATTTATATATTTATATATTTATATATTTATATATTTATATATTTATATATTTATATATTTATATATTTATATATTTATATATTTATATATTTATATATATAAATATATAAATATATATATATATTTCGGATTCGGCAATAAACTGTAGGTCCCACCACTTTGAGTACAAATATAACACGCACAGCTCAAAATGGTGAGAGAGCTCGGCCGAAGTTCTGTACAGGACTGTAGCGCCAAACTATTATTATTATTATTAATTAACTTTATTAATTTAAATAACTTAAAGAATAATCACTTATAGCAACTGCTTAATTACTACAATTTATCTTTACAATGTTCAATCACGAGACGCACTAGTTCACTATTAAATCACAACTGAAGTACAGTGCCTCAGATGCGCGGTCTTATATACTGCATGTATCAGTTCGACACGTTTCAACAAGCTTCGACTTGTTTCGAGAACCTTCTACTCGTTTCGTGAATGACGCATGCTATTGGCATCTCATTCGCACTCATGTGTTTTAATGCGCTGATCTTCCATCTCATTCTCGCACACTGCCTCAGTGCGCTGAATGATCTTCAGTCTCTTTCTAACACATTGCTTAGTGCGCTGAATTGTCTTGCGTCTCATTTATTATTGTTGATTGCTTGCACAGTGGAGCAAATTACCTCTTTTCGTAACACTGCCCTCCACCTAAATCTGTTCGTCCCGATCCTTTCTAAATGTACCACATTCATTTTTCTTCTAACGCCTGCAGTATTCTGAATCCGATACACGACATCGTTAATTCTTTTAATTATCTTGTATGGTCCTTCCCAGTGTGTTTGTAGCTTAGGGGATAAGCCTTTCTTCCTTTGTGGGTTATAGAGCAAAACAAGTTGTCCTTCCGTAAATCCCTCTGAATTTGTGCGCAAGTCGTATCTGGCCTTCATCTTATCACTCGCAAATTGTGTACGCTGTCTTACAAACTGATGCACTTCGTTCATTTCTTCACTTTTTCTGAAAACATAATTGTGTACAGGAATTCCAGCTAAAGGACTCGCACCAAACTTTAAATCCGCAGGTAATCTTAAGTCTGTTCCAAAAACAATTTTAGATGGTGAAGCTGCTGTGGTATCATGAACCGCCGTTCGATAAGCCATGAGAAACAGTGGTATATGTGTATCCCAATCTTTTTGATTTTTATCAACCACTTTTCTGAGATACTCTTCCAAAGTCCGATTGAATCTCTCCACCATGCCGTCTGATTGCGGGTGCAAAGGCGTTGTTCGTGTTTTGTGTATGTTGAGGACTTTGCATACTTCTTTAAAAACTGCAGACTCAAAATTTCTTCCTTGATCTGAATGCAATTCCAACGGTACTCCAAAATGGCTTACCCAGTTGTTAACTAATGCATCCGCAACTGTTGTGGCTTCTTGATTCGGCATGGGATACACTTCAGGCCACTTGCTGAAGTAGTCAATGACGACAAGGACATACTTATTACCTGCATCACTGATTGGAAACGGCCCGGCGACATCCATGGCAATACGTTCGAATGGTGTTCCCACGTTGTACTGATGCATCCTGCCGCGACTTCTGACTGTTGGTCCTTTTGCTGGTACACATTGCGGACAACTGCGAATCCAATCGGCGACTGATTCTTGGCATCCAATTCAATAAAAACGTTTCTTTACCTTCTCGACCATTTTATTAATGCCCAAATGACCACCACTAGATCCACCATGGTATTCCGCTAATATCTCTTTTATTTTTGACTTGGGAACAACAATCAAACTTCGAGCGGATGTGCCATCTTCATTTTCCCATACACGATATAAGCAACCATATTGTAGCTTTAAGCTCTGCCACTGTGCCCAGTAAGCTTTAGTTATTGGACTGTCCGCAGCTATATCTTCCCATGATGGTTTTCTTTGCTGTTCCTTGAACATCATGATTTTTGTGAGGTCGGGATCACTCTTTTGATCAATTTGAATTTGTTCCGGAGTCCATTTTTCATCGGGCAAAACATTTAGCAAACGAATGTCAATTATGTTTTCTTTTCCTTCAGCTCTTGAACAATGTCTGCATTCTAGTTTACATGGGCGTCGTGACAGAGCATCTGCATTTCCATGATTTCCTCCTTTACGATGTTCGATTGAGAAATCGTAGCTCTGTAATCGTTCTATCCAACGCGCAATTTGGCCTTCCGGATCTTTGAACTGAAGTAACCATCGTAGTGCTGCGTGATCGGTTCTTAAGTGAAACTGTTGTCCGTACAGATACTTATGGAAATTTTTCACACTTTCAATTACAGCAAGAAGCTCCCTCCTGGTGACACAGTAATTTCGCTCGGGCTTGGACAATGTTTTACTGTAGTATGCGATCACTTTTTCCTGACCATTGATTACTTGCGAGAGAACTCCGCCTATTCCGTATCCGCTTGCATCCGTATCAAGTATAAATTTCTCATCGGGAATTGGATACGCAAGAATTGGTGCCGAGCACAGTAGATCTTTTAATTTCAAAAACGTCCTTTCTTGATCATCACCCCATTGAAATGCGCGGTTCTTTCTTGTCAATTCGTGAAGACTGCTAGCAATATTGGCAAAACCTGGAACAAATCGCCTGTAGTACGTACATAGCCCCAAGAAACTGCGTAGGTCATGTAGATTTTTGGGTCTGGGCCACTCCTTTACTGCAACTATTTTATCTTCATCGGTATGCACTCCTTCCGTGGTAACTCGATGACCCAGATACTTGACTTCTTTCTTGAAAAGTGAGCATTTCTTTGGGCTAAGTTGTAGACTTTTCAATCGAAGAAATACTTCGTCTAGATTTCTTAGATGTTCGTTGAAATCCTTGTCCATATCAATTATGTCATCAACGTTTACTCGTCATATTTTCCAGTGTAAACCTTTTAATACGTGCTCCATTAACCGCTCGAATGTTGCTGGGGCATTGCATAGTCCAAACGGCATTACCAAAAATTGCCATAGTCCATCTCCAGTACTGAATGCAGTCTTCTCTCGATCTTTCTTATCGATTTCCACTTGCCAGTAACCGCTTTGCAAGTCCAACGTTGAAAACCACTTAGCATTAGATAGTGTATCTAAAGTGTCATCGATTCTAGGCAGCGGATAACTATCTTTCTTGGTGACATCATTAAGTTTTCGGTAATCAACGCAGAACCGAGTACTACCGTCCTTCTTTTTCACCAATACTACTGGTGAACTCCATGGACTCTCAGATGGTTCCACCACGCCATTTGTGTACATTTCTTCAACCAAATGTGATATTTCGTCTCTTTTCGCAAGTGGTACCCTTCTTGGTGCTTGACGAATTGGGTTAGAAGGTTAGAATCACCAGTGTCTATACGATGTTTTACAATGGCAGTTCTGCCATCCTTTTGGCCCTTTTCAGCAAATATACACCGATATTTATCAATTAGCTGTTGCACTTGACTCTTTTCTTTGGCAGTCAAATCCTTCGTCCACTCATTTATAAACCTGTGAGTAGATTGTTTGTTTATTTGCGGTGTGACATAGTCCTTTGATGTATTTGACTCGCAATTTATAATCGCTGATGCCTCTTGACACTGGCCTACCACTGTTCCCTTTTTGATTAATTTTGACGAGTTTTCCAAATTGAGAACTCTTAAAGGTACAATTCTGACTTTCTCCGCCTCAACAAGTGTTCTTCCTACCACTATGTTACTTTTATACAGCTCTTCGTTTGCTTCAATAACCCACAACTTGCTTATCGCACAATCTCCATTTAATTTCGCCCAAACAATTGCTTCTGAATTAGGTGGTATTTTTCTTCATTCTCCACATCTAGTTTACGGACCTTTGGCGCTGGGCGGCACAACGTAGTTGCTGTCTCTTGTGTTAGCGCTGTGGTTACAGTTTCCGTAAATGTCACTTTTGGCATTGTCACTGTGGCACGTCTTGTTTCCGGATCACGTATGCCATCAACGAAGGCTTCGATCTTGCACTTTTCTATGAAATCACTCGTTGAATCTGCATACGACAAATGCGCAAGCCTCTCGACGTCCGCTGCAAACGCCTGCAATGTTTCACCATTTCTTTGCATTCGGCACTTTAGTTCCATTCTGTAGATTTGCTTCATGTGATCACTGCCATATTTTCTAAATAACTGTTTCGATCACTTTCTGGAACAGTCTGCAATATTTCGGCTTCGCCTCCTTTAAGCGCCACGATAAGTGCGGCTACGCTGTCCTCATTATTCCATCGATTGCTTACAGCCGTGGTCTCAAATTGCAGCTTGAAAATGTTGAACGCTGTGGTTCCATCGTAAATCGGCGATTTTAGCCTCGTACCAGTAACAACATGCTGTGTAGGTCCACTTATCTGTAGTAAACTGACATCTTCTTGTATTTTTGTCGAAACCATTTTCCAACTTTTCAAATTTGTCATCAATGTCCACTACAATGTCATTTACATGTGCCTCAAGTTCGTTTACTTTGCCATGGAGTGTATTAGAAACTTCCAGAAGCTGCTTAGAATGGTCCAGCATCTGTTGCTCAATTTTTACTTGATGTTGGTTGGAATTTTCTAGTAATTTCTCCTCAAGTCCATTTGAATTTTCTTGAAATTGTTTTGAATTTTCTAGAAGTTTCTGTTCCATTCTGGTCGAATTTTCTTGGAGCTGTTTTAAATTTTCTAGAAGTTTCTGTTCCATTCTGGTCGAATTTTCTTGGAGCTGTTTTGAATTTTCTAGAAGTTTCTGTTCCATTCTGGTCGAATTTTCTTGGAGCTGTTTTGAATTTTCTAGAAGTTTCTGTTCCATTTTGTTGGAATTTTCTTGAAGCTGTTCTTGTATTGCTCCGAGCAACTGGCTCATATCAAAACTTTGGGACTGTACTTTTTGCTCCGTGTCCACATTTTTCGATGACGCTGTTGCAGCTTCTACTTCAAACTCGTGCTCTGCGAGGTCAATGCCTTAGTTCTTCCATTACACGCTTTTGTAGCTCTACTTTCGTACCAGCAGTTGCAAGATTACGAATCGACAGCTCCTTCTTTAGCTGGTCGACTTTAAGTTGATCGAATTTAACCATTTTGTATCACAATCCCACTTCTGACACCAATGTTACTAAAATTCAGTCTACGGAAAATTGTTCTACGAGTTCGTATCGCTGGATTGTGTACAAAATAAAAACGCACTTATATTTGGTTTTATTTTATATTATTTTATCTAGTATTAATTAACTTTATTAATTTAAATTACTTAAAGAATAATCACTTATATCAACTGCTTAATTACTACAATTTATCTTTACAATGTTCAATCACGAGACGCACTAGTTCACTATTAAATCACAACTGAAGTACAGTGCCTCAGATACGCGGTCTTATATACTGCATGCATCAGTTCGACACGTTTCAACAAGCTTCGACTTGTTTCGAGAACCTTCTACTCGTTTCGTGAATGACGCATGCTATTGGCATCTCATTCGCACTCATGTGTTTTAATGCGCTAATCTTCCATCTCTTTCTCGCACACTGCCTCAGTGCGCTGAATGATCTTCCGTCTCTTACTAACACATTGCTTAGTGCGCTGAATTGTCTTGCGTCTCATTTATTATTGTTGATTGCTTGCACAGTGGAGCCAATTACCTCTTTTCGTAACAATATATTTATATATTTATATATTTATATATTTATATATTTATATATTTATATATTTATATATTTATATATTTATATATTTATATATTTATATATTTATATATTTATATATTTATATATTTATATATTTATATATTTATATATTTATATATTTATATATTTATATATTTATATATTTATATATTTATATATTTATATATTTATATATTTATATATTTATATATTTATATATTTATATATTTATATATTTATATATTTATATATTTATATATTTATATATTTATATATTTATATATTTATATATTTATATATTTATATATTTATATATTTATATATTTATATATTTATATATTTATATATTTATATATTTATATATTTATATATTTATATATTTATATATTTATATATTTATATATTTATATATTTATATATTTATATATTTATATATTTATATATTTATATATTTATATATTTATATATTTATATATTTATATATTTATATATTTATATATTTATATATTTATATATTTATATATTTATATATTTATATATTTATATATTTATATATTTATATATTTATATATTTATATATTTATATATTTATATATTTATATATTTATATATTTATATATTTATATATTTATATATTTATATATTTATATATTTATATATTTATATATTTATATATTTATATATTTATATATTTATATATTTATATATTTATATATTTATATATTTATATATTTATATATTTATATATTTATATATTTATATATTTATATATTTATATATTTATATATTTATATATTTATATATTTATATATTTATATATTTATATATTTATATATTTATATATTTATATATTTATATATTTATATATTTATATATTTATATATTTATATATTTATATATTTATATATTTATATATTTATATATTTATATATTTATATATTTATATATTTATATATTTATATATTTATATATTTATATATTTATATATTTATATATTTATATATTTATATATTTATATATTTATATATTTATATATTTATATATTTATATATTTATATATTTATATATTTATATATTTATATATTTATATATTTATATATTTATATATTTATATATTTATATATTTATATATTTATATATTTATATATTTATATATTTATATATTTATATATTTATATATTTATATATTTATATATTTATATATTTATATATTTATATATTTATATATTTATATATTTATATATTTATATATTTATATATTTATATATTTATATATTTATATATTTATATATTTATATATTTATATATTTATATATTTATATATTTATATATTTATATATTTATATATTTATATATTTATATATTTATATATTTATATATTTATATATTTATATATTTATATATTTATATATTTATATATTTATATATTTATATATTTATATATTTATATATTTATATATTTATATATTTATATATTTATATATTTATATATTTATATATTTATATATTTATATATTTATATATTTATATATTTATATATTTATATATTTATATATTTATATATTTATATATTTATATATTTATATATTTATATATTTATATATTTATATATTTATATATTTATATATTTATATATTTATATATTTATATATTTATATATTTATATATTTATATATTTATATATTTATATATTTATATATTTATATATTTATATATTTATATATTTATATATTTATATATTTATATATTTATATATTTATATATTTATATATTTATATATTTATATATTTATATATTTATATATTTATATATTTATATATTTATATATTTATATATTTATATATTTATATATTTATATATTTATATATTTATATATTTATATATTTATATATTTATATATTTATATATTTATATATTTATATATTTATATATTTATATATTTATATATTTATATATTTATATATTTATATATTTATATATTTATATATTTATATATTTATATATTTATATATTTATATATTTATATATTTATATATTTATATATTTATATATTTATATATTTATATATTTATATATTTATATATTTATATATTTATATATTTATATATTTATATATTTATATATTTATATATTTATATATTTATATATTTATATATTTATATATTTATATATTTATATATTTATATATTTATATATTTATATATTTATATATTTATATATTTATATATTTATATATTTATATATTTATATATTTATATATTTATATATTTATATATTTATATATTTATATATTTATATATTTATATATTTATATATTTATATATTTATATATTTATATATTTATATATTTATATATTTATATATTTATATATTTATATATTTATATATTTATATATTTATATATTTATATATTTATATATTTATATATTTATATATTTATATATTTATATATTTATATATTTATATATTTATATATTTATATATTTATATATTTATATATTTATATATTTATATATTTATATATTTATATATTTATATATTTATATATTTATATATTTATATATTTATATATTTATATATTTATATATTTATATATTTATATATTTATATATTTATATATTTATATATTTATATATTTATATATTTATATATTTATATATTTATATATTTATATATTTATATATTTATATATTTATATATTTATATATTTATATATTTATATATTTATATATTTATATATTTATATATTTATATATTTATATATTTATATATTTATATATTTATATATTTATATATTTATATATTTATATATTTATATATTTATATATTTATATATTTATATATTTATATATTTATATATTTATATATTTATATATTTATATATTTATATATTTATATATTTATATATTTATATATTTATATATTTATATATTTATATATTTATATATTTATATATTTATATATTTATATATTTATATATTTATATATTTATATATTTATATATTTATATATTTATATATTTATATATTTATATATTTATATATTTATATATTTATATATTTATATATTTATATATTTATATATTTATATATTTATATATTTATATATTTATATATTTATATATTTATATATTTATATATTTATATATTTATATATTTATATATTTATATATTTATATATTTATATATTTATATATTTATATATTTATATATTTATATATTTATATATTTATATATTTATATATTTATATATTTATATATTTATATATTTATATATTTATATATTTATATATTTATATATTTATATATTTATATATTTATATATTTATATATTTATATATTTATATATTTATATATTTATATATTTATATATTTATATATTTATATATTTATATATTTATATATTTATATATTTATATATTTATATATTTATATATTTATATATTTATATATTTATATATTTATATATTTATATATTTATATATTTATATATTTATATATTTATATATTTATATATTTATATATTTATATATTTATATATTTATATATTTATATATTTATATATTTATATATTTATATATTTATATATTTATATATTTATATATTTATATATTTATATATTTATATATTTATATATTTATATATTTATATATTTATATATTTATATATTTATATATTTATATATTTATATATTTATATATTTATATATTTATATATTTATATATTTATATATTTATATATTTATATATTTATATATTTATATATTTATATATTTATATATTTATATATTTATATATTTATATATTTATATATTTATATATTTATATATTTATATATTTATATATTTATATATTTATATATTTATATATTTATATATTTATATATTTATATATTTATATATTTATATATTTATATATTTATATATTTATATATTTATATATTTATATATTTATATATTTATATATTTATATATTTATATATTTATATATTTATATATTTATATATTTATATATTTATATATTTATATATTTATATATTTATATATTTATATATTTATATATTTATATATTTATATATTTATATATTTATATATTTATATATTTATATATTTATATATTTATATATTTATATATTTATATATTTATATATTTATATATTTATATATTTATATATTTATATATTTATATATTTATATATTTATATATTTATATATTTATATATTTATATATTTATATATTTATATATTTATATATTTATATATTTATATATTTATATATTTATATATTTATATATTTATATATTTATATATTTATATATTTATATATTTATATATTTATATATTTATATATTTATATATTTATATATTTATATATTTATATATTTATATATTTATATATTTATATATTTATATATTTATATATTTATATATTTATATATTTATATATTTATATATTTATATATTTATATATTTATATATTTATATATTTATATATTTATATATTTATATATTTATATATTTATATATTTATATATTTATATATTTATATATTTATATATTTATATATTTATATATTTATATATTTATATATTTATATATTTATATATTTATATATTTATATATTTATATATTTATATATTTATATATTTATATATTTATATATTTATATATTTATATATTTATATATTTATATATTTATATATTTATATATTTATATATTTATATATTTATATATTTATATATTTATATATTTATATATTTATATATTTATATATTTATATATTTATATATTTATATATTTATATATTTATATATTTATATATTTATATATTTATATATTTATATATTTATATATTTATATATTTATATATTTATATATTTATATATTTATATATTTATATATTTATATATTTATATATTTATATATTTATATATTTATATATTTATATATTTATATATTTATATATTTATATATTTATATATTTATATATTTATATATTTATATATTTATATATTTATATATTTATATATTTATATATTTATATATTTATATATTTATATATTTATATATTTATATATTTATATATTTATATATTTATATATTTATATATTTATATATTTATATATTTATATATTTATATATTTATATATTTATATATTTATATATTTATATATTTATATATTTATATATTTATATATTTATATATTTATATATTTATATATTTATATATTTATATATTTATATATTTATATATTTATATATTTATATATTTATATATTTATATATTTATATATTTATATATTTATATATTTATATATTTATATATTTATATATTTATATATTTATATATTTATATATTTATATATTTATATATTTATATATTTATATATTTATATATTTATATATTTATATATTTATATATTTATATATTTATATATTTATATATTTATATATTTATATATTTATATATTTATATATTTATATATTTATATATTTATATATTTATATATTTATATATTTATATATTTATATATTTATATATTTATATATTTATATATTTATATATTTATATATTTATATATTTATATATTTATATATTTATATATTTATATATTTATATATTTATATATTTATATATTTATATATTTATATATTTATATATTTATATATTTATATATTTATATATTTATATATTTATATATTTATATATTTATATATTTATATATTTATATATTTATATATTTATATATTTATATATTTATATATTTATATATTTATATATTTATATATTTATATATTTATATATTTATATATTTATATATTTATATATTTATATATTTATATATTTATATATTTATATATTTATATATTTATATATTTATATATTTATATATTTATATATTTATATATTTATATATTTATATATTTATATATTTATATATTTATATATTTATATATTTATATATTTATATATTTATATATTTATATATTTATATATTTATATATTTATATATTTATATATTTATATATTTATATATTTATATATTTATATATTTATATATTTATATATTTATATATTTATATATTTATATATTTATATATTTATATATTTATATATTTATATATTTATATATTTATATATTTATATATTTATATATTTATATATTTATATATTTATATATTTATATATTTATATATTTATATATTTATATATTTATATATTTATATATTTATATATTTATATATTTATATATTTATATATTTATATATTTATATATTTATATATTTATATATATATGCATACGTCGACGGGTCAAACACCATTCCGTACGTTGTATGGGTTTGACTTCGACATTCCTACGAATTTAAAGCGTAAACCTTTATATAACGCTGAAGACTACAATAAGGTATTAAAGTACCAAATACAACGATCACACGAGATCGTCAGGCAAAATCCAAGGAGGTGTCGAGGTGTCGAAAAAACAATAAGACAAGAACATGGCTTTAATGAAAAACCAAACTTGGAAGAATAATTCTCTCCAATTTGGAAGGGACCCTACGTGGTCGTAGAGGGAAGTGGACCAGTGACCACGACGATATTGATCAAAAACAAAGATAAGAAAATTCACAATAATTTGTTAAAGGCATATCACAAATAGTGTATGCGGTTAAAACTAAATATATTATAATATTACCCTAGGTTAGAACCCATAAAAGTAACAATATAAAGCCAATTAGCTATGCGTTGACAATTAAACTCGTAGATTGCTACGTTATGAAAACATTATGCAACATATAGAAAAAATAAATCTAACCATAAGATATAGAGTAATCTTTAAATAAAACATTAAATAACACGTCATTTAGAGGAAGAAATAAATATAAATAGTTTAGGAAAACAGTAAGTAACAAACAAAAGAAAAAATATAATAATAAAAAAATAAAAAACATAAGACATATTAAAAACAATAATTTAGTAATAAAAAACAAAAATTTATATATATAACTATTTTAGGAAAAGAACTTATAATTTTAAAGTTAGTTAATCATCAATTGAGAAAAGAAATAAATTAAGCACATGCAACCAATTGCATTAATTTAAAATTAAATCAATTTTAGTCATAAAATTGTCGAATTTAACACAGATAATGCAAAACCAACAATTGCATTACTGACCTATATTAATAGCGCAAGCTATCAAACCTTGAAAAGTCATTCCCCCAAGTGTTTCATGCTGAAGCACATATGCAATTTGTACGAACGTATGTATATCATACACTAAGCAAGCGTTAATAGCTGACATATAAATGCAGATCTTGCAGTTTTTTTGATACCATAAACAATGCAAACATATATAATTCAATTTTACCGTCATGCCAGTAGGAAATATCATATAATATAACTTATATAAGTACACGAAAATAATAAAATAACATATTAAACATGTTTAAAAAATAAATCGCAATTCCAATTAAATTTAATTACATGCAGAGAAATCATAGGTATTTTGTACATTAATATAATTCAATTTGAATAAGTTTAAATATAACAAATACATTTTAAATGAATTTGAAGAACTTACTTATAATAATTTAAATTACTTAGAGAAGAAGAAAAATATCAGTTAGTATTCAAATTTTAAAAAAACAGAGATATATAAATATTTAGTACAATTAAAATTAAAAACAAGGAACAGGAAAATATAAAAGTAGAATAAATAAAATAAAAAAAACAGGTATTAAATATTAAATTTATAACAGATATAAAAAAACAAAAACAAAGAATTTAAATTTTTTATATATATATATATATATATATATATATATATATATATATATATATATATATATATATATATATATATATATACGTATTAAATATTAATTTAAAAAAAAAAAGAATTTTTAAATTTTAAAGAAATAAAAGTGAAAAAAAACATAATAAGAAGAGATGAAAGAAAAAAATAAAGAAAAATATGAAAAAAAATAATAAACATGAAAAAAAATGGGGAATTAAAATTAAAAAAAGAGGGATATAAATTTTTATTAAAAAGAAAAAAAAAGAAGACAAAAAAAATAATAATATTAACTATTAAATTTTTAAAGAAAAAAATATATATGTACGACAAAAAATAAGGGGTATTAAAATTTAAACAAAAAAAAAGTTAATACTATTATTTAAAAACATATATATATATATAAAAAAAGGGATATTACAATTAAAAAAAAATATTTTTAACTAATTTATTTTAATTTTTATCTAACATTTTATTTTATATTAAACTTTTATAAAGAGATATACAAATTTGTATTGGAAATTAAATAAATTTTTTAAACTAAATTTAATCAGATTAAAAAAAATATATACATATATAATTAATTCAACAATTTTTGAGAAAATTTAAAATAATAAACATACGTATATACAATATATTTAATGTACAATATATTTAATGTACAATACATTCTATGTACATATATATTTATAAAAAAAAATTATATGAAATAAAAAAAAATTATATGAAATAATTTTTTTTTTTTATTTTGCGCATCGAAAGGGGATTGCTTCCGCTGCGTTGAGTCCCTCCGCATTTAAGACGACGATCCTAGCCATTGTTCTAAGTACATAATACACTAAAATTACACTAAAGCTAGTGCTACACTAAATAACTGTGTTTAAAATAAGTTAAACACTTACAAACAACATTTAATTTCCTTTACATGACACTAAGTTTAGATAAACTAATACCACACTAAATAGTAATAGTTCAAATAATGTACCATACTTTAATTCAAGTAATTTAAATATCTTAAAATCAATCTTTTTCTTGTGACGAATGTACATAAACCAGTACATAATTGACGAAAATTATATTAAGTTTATATAAGTTAGTACCACACCACACATTTGGAAGAGTTCAAGAACAAAATTAAATTATTGGTTTTAAAAGATTCATTTAAATAATATCCGAGTGCAAAAAAAAAAATCTGTTGTTTAGAATGATCAACACTCTACTTCGCTGGATACTGGATATGCGGGAGACGCATAAATGATCGTTGGGGTCTTGGGGACATGTGGAAGGAGCTTTGGGTGTTATCAACAAGAAGAAGAAGTGAAGCAGAGGTCCAGCAGATTCAAATAAGGAAAAGAAAAACGAAGAAATGATGCAGAGTAGCAGCATATTTGAAGGCGTAGAAGGATGCACTAGGAGCAAACTTGTTGTTATACCAAGCACAATTAGATTGCAGTGATCGAATTTTAATAATAAAACTACAACTGCCAGAAACAAGATGCAGAAAACAATATTCAACATTTCTCTTGAAAATGTATATAAAAAGTCAAATTATTATGTCTTCCATCGCACATAGAGAAGAAGCGATGCAATATCGACTTTCTGATATCAACAATTCAGAAATCTATAATATTCTAAATAAAACGACATGAGCACCAAGATGTTCCACAAAGAAGTAGTGAAGCAGATGCCCAGCGGTTTTCTGATATCAACAATTCAGGAATCTATAACCTACATAAAGTGACATGAGCACCAAGATGTTTTCAAAATGTTTGACAAGATCACAGAAAAGAACCGTCAACCAAGTCAACGAGACCAAAGCTCTCTTGAACGACTAAGAGTCCAGCGTATCAACATGACGACGTCTACTGGAGATAACACCATTAGCAAATTCCACAAGAACCATCGCAGCCCAACAGATCCAACACACTACATACAACGAAACATTGAAAATGAACAAGGCAAATCCGACCCAACATACAGAAGAGCAAGAGGAGGAATCTGGTCCAACAGTAGGGCATACAAAAGTCACTCATGTAATTATTTACACCTCTCTAACCCAAATATAAAATCAACTTTTTCATTTTAAAATACCAACAAACACACAAAGACTCAATTAACAAACAAAACACATATAAATAAAATAATTTGCATAAGTTTATCCATATACATATATATTCCTTTACAATAAATTGAAAGTATTAAATCGGTTAGATTATCATTATAAGTATTAACAAATATTACACGAGTAGAATATATATAAAAAAAAGAAGAAAATCTAAAAAATATTATTATTTCTATTATTGAAACAAAGTCAAATATTAAAAAATATTTTTATAACTTGAGAAAAGAAATACACATATTATCATTGTTAAAATAACATTTTATCATTATTATTATTAATTCTAAGAACACATCATTATTATATATTCAAAAATATTTTTGAGAAATATAGTAAAAAATTATCATTAATCCAAATATTAATAATAAAAAAATGTCCATAAGGGGGGAGGAATGTTCTGAATTAGCTCACACATTTTTCTTTTCTTTATGGTTAATACTTTATGGTTAATACGAAGGTATTGTTAATACCTTTCGTTGCAATTTAAAAGATTGTAGTTTAACCAACCTCAAGTGCATGTAATAATAGTGTTAACATAATAAAAGTGTTTTTTCTAAAAGTAAAAAGTGTTCTTTATTAAATAAATACCTCAACTCTAAAATATATTTATTTAATTAAATAAATGTAAAGGAAATTCAACTCTAGAATATACAACACTGCACTGATAAAGAGACAAAGTCAACTGAATAAACATTAATAAGTGTTAACATTAATAAGCATTAACATAATAAGGTTATTCACTAAACGGAGCAATTGCTATGTTGAGTAGCAGTTTTGTCAAGTAGCAGTTGTGCAACAACAAAATACATTGGTGGCAAACACCAAAATTATCTGCTAATCTACTTCGCTAAAAGCTTGAGTATACTTCGTGGTACTTTTGTAGTTGTCTAGTGATGCTGAATTTATGACTTTTGGGTACTTGATATTACAGACAGTGTTTGATTATTGAGTTGAAATTCACCAAAATGCATTTAAATGAAAATACATATTTTTTATGAACATGTACATATATGCATAAGAATAAAAAAGAAATGATGGCATAATATTCACTGTTTTAAGAATAAATATTAACGAGTCCCTATATAAGGTATGAGTTTTTTATTCTTAAATCGACATCACTAATCTAATTTGTGTACTTTGTTTTAATTCAATATCTCATATCAATACATTAATATGAGATATTGAATTAAAAATAAGTAACCAAAGGCATACTTATATATTGTATATGGCCAATAAGCACTAAATCAAAAATTTTAATGAAACATAAACATCTGTTTTTGATACATCAAACTGAAAACTACCATACTACACAAATATGAAATAAGAGTGTTCACAAAATATGATACAATTCTACAATACTGCTAATGTACATCGACAATTGCTCCGTTTCGTGAATACCTTTAATATACATTTCAATAAATAAAGATTTTTAAATATATATATTCAATTGTGTGCGTACTGGTGGAATTTGTGATGATCACAATAGAACGAATTTAGCTCGTTGTAGCTGGATGTGTTTCTCCTACTTTTCGATGCTGAGTTCATATTTGATGAAGGTGTTCAAAAAAATATATATATAAAATATTTATATATATATATATATATATATATATATATATATATATATATATATATATATATATATGTATAAATATATAAATATATAAATATATATATATATATATATATATATATATATATATATATATATATATATATATATATATATATATATATATATATATATAAATATATAAATATATAAATATATAAATATATAAATATATAAATATATAAATATATAAATATATAAATATATAAATATATAAATATATAAATATATAAATATATAAATATATAAATATATAAATATATAAATATATAAATATATAAATATATAAATATATAAATATATAAATATATAAATATATAAATATATAAATATATAAATATATAAATATATAAATATATAAATATATAAATATATAAATATATAAATATATAAATATATAAATATATAAATATATAAATATATAAATATATAAATATATAAATATATAAATATATAAATATATAAATATATAAATATATAAATATATAAATATATAAATATATAAATATATAAATATATAAATATATAAATATATAAATATATAAATATATAAATATATAAATATATAAATATATAAATATATAAATATATAAATATATAAATATATAAATATATAAATATATAAATATATAAATATATAAATATATAAATATATAAATATATAAATATATAAATATATAAATATATAAATATATAAATATATAAATATATAAATATATAAATATATAAATATATAAATATATAAATATATAAATATATAAATATATAAATATATAAATATATAAATATATAAATATATAAATATATAAATATATAAATATATAAATATATAAATATATAAATATATAAATATATAAATATATAAATATATAAATATATAAATATATAAATATATAAATATATAAATATATAAATATATAAATATATAAATATATAAATATATAAATATATAAATATATAAATATATAAATATATAAATATATAAATATATAAATATATAAATATATAAATATATAAATATATAAATATATAAATATATAAATATATAAATATATAAATATATAAATATATAAATATATAAATATATAAATATATAAATATATAAATATATAAATATATAAATATATAAATATATAAATATATAAATATATAAATATATAAATATATAAATATATAAATATATAAATATATAAATATATAAATATATAAATATATAAATATATAAATATATAAATATATAAATATATAAATATATAAATATATAAATATATAAATATATAAATATATAAATATATAAATATATAAATATATAAATATATAAATATATAAATATATAAATATATAAATATATAAATATATAAATATATAAATATATAAATATATAAATATATAAATATATAAATATATAAATATATAAATATATAAATATATAAATATATAAATATATAAATATATAAATATATAAATATATAAATATATAAATATATAAATATATAAATATATAAATATATAAATATATAAATATATAAATATATAAATATATAAATATATAAATATATAAATATATAAATATATAAATATATAAATATATAAATATATAAATATATAAATATATAAATATATAAATATATAAATATATAAATATATAAATATATAAATATATAAATATATAAATATATAAATATATAAATATATAAATATATAAATATATAAATATATAAATATATAAATATATAAATATATAAATATATAAATATATAAATATATAAATATATAAATATATAAATATATAAATATATAAATATATAAATATATAAATATATAAATATATAAATATATAAATATATAAATATATAAATATATAAATATATAAATATATAAATATATAAATATATAAATATATAAATATATAAATATATAAATATATAAATATATAAATATATAAATATATAAATATATAAATATATAAATATATAAATATATAAATATATAAATATATAAATATATAAATATATAAATATATAAATATATAAATATATAAATATATAAATATATAAATATATAAATATATAAATATATAAATATATAAATATATAAATATATAAATATATAAATATATAAATATATAAATATATAAATATATAAATATATAAATATATAAATATATAAATATATAAATATATAAATATATAAATATATAAATATATAAATATATAAATATATAAATATATAAATATATAAATATATAAATATATAAATATATAAATATATAAATATATAAATATATAAATATATAAATATATAAATATATAAATATATAAATATATAAATATATAAATATATAAATATATAAATATATAAATATATAAATATATAAATATATAAATATATAAATATATAAATATATAAATATATAAATATATAAATATATAAATATATAAATATATAAATATATAAATATATAAATATATAAATATATAAATATATAAATATATAAATATATAAATATATAAATATATAAATATATAAATATATAAATATATAAATATATAAATATATAAATATATAAATATATAAATATATAAATATATAAATATATAAATATATAAATATATAAATATATAAATATATAAATATATAAATATATAAATATATAAATATATAAATATATAAATATATAAATATATAAATATATAAATATATAAATATATAAATATATAAATATATAAATATATAAATATATAAATATATAAATATATAAATATATAAATATATAAATATATAAATATATAAATATATAAATATATAAATATATAAATATATAAATATATAAATATATAAATATATAAATATATAAATATATAAATATATAAATATATAAATATATAAATATATAAATATATAAATATATAAATATATAAATATATAAATATATAAATATATAAATATATAAATATATAAATATATAAATATATAAATATATAAATATATAAATATATAAATATATAAATATATAAATATATAAATATATAAATATATAAATATATAAATATATAAATATATAAATATATAAATATATAAATATATAAATATATAAATATATAAATATATAAATATATAAATATATAAATATATAAATATATAAATATATAAATATATAAATATATAAATATATAAATATATAAATATATAAATATATAAATATATAAATATATAAATATATAAATATATAAATATATAAATATATAAATATATAAATATATAAATATATAAATATATAAATATATAAATATATAAATATATAAATATATAAATATATAAATATATAAATATATAAATATATAAATATATAAATATATAAATATATAAATATATAAATATATAAATATATAAATATATAAATATATAAATATATAAATATATAAATATATAAATATATAAATATATAAATATATAAATATATAAATATATAAATATATAAATATATAAATATATAAATATATAAATATATAAATATATAAATATATAAATATATAAATATATAAATATATAAATATATAAATATATAAATATATAAATATATAAATATATAAATATATAAATATATAAATATATAAATATATAAATATATAAATATATAAATATATAAATATATAAATATATAAATATATAAATATATAAATATATAAATATATAAATATATAAATATATAAATATATAAATATATAAATATATAAATATATAAATATATAAATATATAAATATATAAATATATAAATATATAAATATATAAATATATAAATATATAAATATATAAATATATAAATATATAAATATATAAATATATAAATATATAAATATATAAATATATAAATATATAAATATATAAATATATAAATATATAAATATATAAATATATAAATATATAAATATATAAATATATAAATATATAAATATATAAATATATAAATATATAAATATATAAATATATAAATATATAAATATATAAATATATAAATATATAAATATATAAATATATAAATATATAAATATATAAATATATAAATATATAAATATATAAATATATAAATATATAAATATATAAATATATAAATATATAAATATATAAATATATAAATATATAAATATATAAATATATAAATATATAAATATATAAATATATAAATATATAAATATATAAATATATAAATATATAAATATATAAATATATAAATATATAAATATATAAATATATAAATATATAAATATATAAATATATAAATATATAAATATATAAATATATAAATATATAAATATATAAATATATAAATATATAAATATATAAATATATAAATATATAAATATATAAATATATAAATATATAAATATATAAATATATAAATATATAAATATATAAATATATAAATATATAAATATATAAATATATAAATATATAAATATATAAATATATAAATATATAAATATATAAATATATAAATATATAAATATATAAATATATAAATATATAAATATATAAATATATAAATATATAAATATATAAATATATAAATATATAAATATATAAATATATAAATATATAAATATATAAATATATAAATATATAAATATATAAATATATAAATATATAAATATATAAATATATAAATATATAAATATATAAATATATAAATATATAAATATATAAATATATAAATATATAAATATATAAATATATAAATATATAAATATATAAATATATAAATATATAAATATATAAATATATAAATATATAAATATATAAATATATAAATATATAAATATATAAATATATAAATATATAAATATATAAATATATAAATATATAAATATATAAATATATAAATATATAAATATATAAATATATAAATATATAAATATATAAATATATAAATATATAAATATATAAATATATAAATATATAAATATATAAATATATAAATATATAAATATATAAATATATAAATATATAAATATATAAATATATAAATATATAAATATATAAATATATAAATATATAAATATATAAATATATAAATATATAAATATATAAATATATAAATATATAAATATATAAATATATAAATATATAAATATATAAATATATAAATATATAAATATATAAATATATAAATATATAAATATATAAATATATAAATATATAAATATATAAATATATAAATATATAAATATATAAATATATAAATATATAAATATATAAATATATAAATATATAAATATATAAATATATAAATATATAAATATATAAATATATAAATATATAAATATATAAATATATAAATATATAAATATATAAATATATAAATATATAAATATATAAATATATAAATATATAAATATATAAATATATAAATATATAAATATATAAATATATAAATATATAAATATATAAATATATAAATATATAAATATATAAATATATAAATATATAAATATATAAATATATAAATATATAAATATATAAATATATAAATATATAAATATATAAATATATAAATATATAAATATATAAATATATAAATATATAAATATATAAATATATAAATATATAAATATATAAATATATAAATATATAAATATATAAATATATAAATATATAAATATATAAATATATAAATATATAAATATATAAATATATAAATATATAAATATATAAATATATAAATATATAAATATATAAATATATAAATATATAAATATATAAATATATAAATATATAAATATATAAATATATAAATATATAAATATATAAATATATAAATATATAAATATATAAATATATAAATATATAAATATATAAATATATAAATATATAAATATATAAATATATAAATATATAAATATATACATATATATAAATATATAAATATATAAATATATAAATATATAAATATATAAATATATAAATATATAAATATATAAATATATAAATATATAAATATATAAATATATAAATATATAAATATATAAATATATAAATATATAAATATATAAATATATAAATATATAAATATATAAATATATAAATATATAAATATATAAATATATAAATATATAAATATATAAATATATAAATATATAAATATATAAATATATAAATATATAAATATATAAATATATAAATATATAAATATATAAATATATAAATATATAAATATATAAATATATAAATATATAAATATATAAATATATAAATATATAAATATATAAATATATAAATATATAAATATATAAATATATAAATATATAAATATATAAATATATAAATATATAAATATATAAATATATAAATATATAAATATATAAATATATAAATATATAAATATATAAATATATAAATATATAAATATATAAATATATAAATATATAAATATATAAATATATAAATATATAAATATATAAATATATAAATATATAAATATATAAATATATAAATATATAAATATATAAATATATAAATATATAAATATATAAATATATAAATATATAAATATATAAATATATAAATATATAAATATATAAATATATAAATATATAAATATATAAATATATAAATATATAAATATATAAATATATAAATATATAAATATATAAATATATAAATATATAAATATATAAATATATAAATATATAAATATATAAATATATAAATATATAAATATATAAATATATAAATATATAAATATATAAATATATAAATATATAAATATATAAATATATAAATATATAAATATATAAATATATAAATATATAAATATATAAATATATAAATATATAAATATATAAATATATAAATATATAAATATATAAATATATAAATATATAAATATATAAATATATAAATATATAAATATATAAATATATAAATATATAAATATATAAATATATAAATATATAAATATATAAATATATAAATATATAAATATATAAATATATAAATATATAAATATATAAATATATAAATATATAAATATATAAATATATAAATATATAAATATATAAATATATAAATATATAAATATATAAATATATAAATATATAAATATATAAATATATAAATATATAAATATATAAATATATAAATATATAAATATATAAATATATAAATATATAAATATATAAATATATAAATATATAAATATATAAATATATAAATATATAAATATATAAATATATAAATATATAAATATATAAATATATAAATATATAAATATATAAATATATAAATATATAAATATATAAATATATAAATATATAAATATATAAATATATAAATATATAAATATATAAATATATAAATATATAAATATATAAATATATAAATATATAAATATATAAATATATAAATATATAAATATATAAATATATAAATATATAAATATATAAATATATAAATATATAAATATATAAATATATAAATATATAAATATATAAATATATAAATATATAAATATATAAATATATAAATATATAAATATATAAATATATAAATATATAAATATATAAATATATAAATATATAAATATATAAATATATAAATATATAAATATATAAATATATAAATATATAAATATATAAATATATAAATATATAAATATATAAATATATAAATATATAAATATATAAATATATAAATATATAAATATATAAATATATAAATATATAAATATATAAATATATAAATATATAAATATATAAATATATAAATATATAAATATATAAATATATAAATATATAAATATATAAATATATAAATATATAAATATATAAATATATAAATATATAAATATATAAATATATAAATATATAAATATATAAATATATAAATATATAAATATATAAATATATAAATATATAAATATATAAATATATAAATATATAAATATATAAATATATAAATATATAAATATATAAATATATAAATATATAAATATATAAATATATAAATATATAAATATATAAATATATAAATATATAAATATATAAATATATAAATATATAAATATATAAATATATAAATATATAAATATATAAATATATAAATATATAAATATATAAATATATAAATATATAAATATATAAATATATAAATATATAAATATATAAATATATAAATATATAAATATATAAATATATAAATATATAAATATATAAATATATAAATATATAAATATATAAATATATAAATATATAAATATATAAATATATAAATATATAAATATATAAATATATAAATATATAAATATATAAATATATAAATATATAAATATATAAATATATAAATATATAAATATATAAATATATAAATATATAAATATATAAATATATAAATATATAAATATATAAATATATAAATATATAAATATATAAATAAATATACTAGCTGGACCCGTGTACGACTCGTGCCAAGATTTTCTGAATTCAAAGATATGGAGCGATTTTATTAATATAAAAAACATTTTATTATTTATAGCTGGACCCGTGCACGACTCGTGCCAAGATTTTCTGAATTCAAAGATATGGAGCGATTTTATTAATATAAAAAACATTTTATTATTTATATGAAGGGCCCGTGCTTAGCTGTTGAAGTTTTTTTTATTGGTTTTATAAATGTGGTAACCTAATAATAATTCTCAACCAAAACAACTTTTCTCAAAGACTATTCTTTCTCAGACTGCGTTTCTCCGCAGAATTATTCCCAGTAGAAATCTTACCCGTAAAATCCACATAGAACGCTTTCCCGTAGAATTCTCCACGTAGAATTCATCCCGGTAGAATTCTTTCCCGTAGAATTCTTCACCGCAGAGTTTTTCCCAGTAGAAGTTTTAGTGTGGTGGGTTTTAATGTGGTGGGTTTTAATGTGGTGGGTTTTAATGTGGTGAGTTAAGGTGTGGTGAATTTTGGAGTGGTTAGTTTAATTGTGGTGAGTTTTAGTGTGGTGAGTTTTGGTGTGGTGAGTTTTAGTGTGGTGAGTTTTAGTGTGGTGAATTTTAGTGTGGTGAGTTTAAGTGTGGCGATTTTTAGTGTGGTGAGTTTTAGTGTGGTGTATTATAGTGTGGTGGGTTTTAGTGTGTTGAATTTTAATGTGTCGTGTTTTAGTGTGGCGTGTTTTAGTGTGGCGTGTTTTAGTGTGGCGAGTTTTAGTCTGGTGAATTTTAAGGTGAATTTTATTGTGATGAATTTTAGTGTGATGAATTTTAATGTGATGAATTTTATTGTGGTGAGTTTTAGTCTGGTGAATTTTAGTGTGGTGAGTTTTAGTGTGGTTAATTATAGTGTGGTGGGTTTTAGTGTGGTGAATTTTAGTGCGGTGAGTTTTAGTGTGGTGAGTTTTAGTGTGGCGAAATTTGAGTGTAGTGAGTTTTGATGTGATGAGTTTTAGTGTGGTGAATTTTAATGTGGTGAAATTTTAGTGTAGTGAGTTTTAGTGTGGTGAGTTTTAGTGTGGTGAAATTTTAGTGTGGTGGGTTTAAGTGTGATCAATTTTGTGTGTTGAATTTTTGTGTGGTGAGTTTTAGTGTAGTGAGTTTTAATGTGGTGAGTTTTAGTGTGGTGAGTTTTAAAGTGGTGAGTTTTAGTGTGGTGAGTTTAAGTGAGGCTAGTTTTAGTGTGGTGAATTTTAGTGCGGTGAGTTTTGATGTGGCGACATTTGAGTGTAGTGAGTTTTAGTGTGGTGAGTTTTAGTGTGGTGAGTTTTAGTGTGGTGAGTTTTAGTGTGGTGAGTTTTAATGTGGTGAAATTTCAATGTGGTAAGTTTTAGTGTGGTGAATTTTAGTGTAGTGAGTTTTAGTGTGGTAAAATTTTAGTGTGGTGGGTTTTAGTGTGGTGAATTTTAGTGTGTTGAATTTTTGTGTGGTGAGTTTTAGTGTGGTGAGTTTAAGAGTGGTGAGTTTTAGTGTGGTGAGTTTTAGTGTGGTGAGTTTTAGTGTCGTGAGTTTTGGTGTGGTGAGTGTAAGTGTGGTGAGTTTTAGTGTGGTGAATTTTAGTAGTGGTGAGTTTAAGTGTGGTGAATTATAGTGTGGTGGGTTTTAGTATGGTGAATTTGAGGGTGAATTTTAGTATGGTGAGTTTTAGTTTGGTTAGTTTTAGTGTGGTCAGTTTGTTTTTCTTTCCTTTTTTTTTTGTTTTTCATTTAGTTTGGATTGTGGTTTTATGTGATTGGTTTTGTTTTTGTATTTTTGCTTTTGTTTTGTGCTTTTGCTTTTTTGTTTAAAATTTTTTTTTTGTATTTGAGTTTTTTGTTTCATGTTCGTAGCTGGTGAAAGTGCCAAGTTATATCGTATTGAAAGTTTAGATTGTATGGGAGGTGCCACGCCTCTTTGTCCAATCCCGCCCATTTATAGCCTATCATTCCTTCCAGACCATACCGCATCTGTGGTAAAAATTTCTAGAAAATCGGATCAGCCGTTTAGATGGAGAAAAGGAACAAACGTGATTGCTTTTGTTTTTGTATTTTTGCTTTTGTTTTGTGTTTTTGTTTTTTTTTTTATTTTTTTTTTTGTATTTTAATTTTTTGTTTCATGTTCGTAGCTGGTGAAGTGCCGAGTTATATCGTATTGAAAGTTTAGGTTGTATGGGAGGTGCCACGTCTCTTTGTCCAAACACTCTCTATCATTCCTTCCAGACCATACCGCATCTGTGGTAAAAATTTCTAGAAAATCGGATCAGCCGTTTAGATGGAGAAGCGGAACAAACGTGATTGCTTTTGTGTTTGTATTTTTGCTTTTGTTTTGTGTTTTTGTTTTTTTTTTTTATTTTTTTTTTTTGTATTTTAATTTTTTGTTTCATGTTCGTAGCTGGTGAAGTGCCGAGTTATATCGTATTGAAAGTTTAGGTTGTATGGGAGGTGCCACGTCTCTTTGTCCAAACACTCCCTATCATTCCTTCCAGACCATACCGCATCTGTGGTAAAAATTTCAAGAAAATCTGATCAGCCGTTTAGACGGTGAAGCGGAACAAACGTACAAACGTACAAACGAACAAACAGATTTATTATATTAATACGATAAATATATAAATATATAAATATATAAATATATTAATATATAAATATATAAATATATAAATATATAAATATATAAATATATAAATATATAAATATATAAATATATAAATATATAAATATATAAATATATAAATATATAAATATATAAATATATAAATATATAAATATATAAATATATAAATATATAAATATATAAATATATAAATATATAAATATATAAATATATAAATATATAAATATATAAATATATAAATATATAAATATATAAATATATAAATATATAAATATATAAATATATAAATATATAAATATATAAATATATAAATATATAAATATATAAATATATAAATATATAAATATATAAATATATAAATATATAAATATATAAATATATAAATATATAAATATATAAATATATAAATATATAAATATATAAATATATAAATATATAAATATATAAATATATAAATATATAAATATATAAATATATAAATATATAAATATATAAATATATAAATATATAAATATATAAATATATAAATATATAAATATATAAATATATAAATATATAAATATATAAATATATAAATATATAAATATATAAATATATAAATATATAAATATATAAATATATAAATATATAAATATATAAATATATAAATATATAAATATATAAATATATAAATATATAAATATATAAATATATAAATATATAAATATATAAATATATAAATATATAAATATATAAATATATAAATATATAAATATATAAATATATAAATATATAAATATATAAATATATAAATATATAAATATATAAATATATAAATATATAAATATATAAATATATAAATATATAAATATATACATATATAAATATATAAATATATAAATATATAAATATATAAATATATAAATATATAAATATATAAATATATAAATATATAAATATATAAATATATAAATATATAAATATATAAATATATAAATATATAAATATATAAATATATAAATATATAAATATATAAATATATAAATATATAAATATATAAATATATAAATATATAAATATATAAATATATAAATATATAAATATATAAATATATAAATATATAAATATATAAATATATAAATATATAAATATATAAATATATAAATATATAAATATATAAATATATAAATATATAAATATATAAATATATAAATATATAAATATATAAATATATAAATATATAAATATATAAATATATAAATATATAAATATATAAATATATAAATATATAAATATATAAATATATAAATATATAAATATATAAATATATAAATATATAAATATATAAATATATAAATATATAAATATATAAATATATAAATATATAAATATATAAATATATAAATATATAAATATATAAATATATAAATATATAAATATATAAATATATAAATATATAAATATATAAATATATAAATATATAAATATATAAATATATAAATATATAAATATATAAATATATAAATATATAAATATATAAATATATAAATATATAAATATATAAATATATAAATATATAAATATATAAATATATAAATATATAAATATATAAATATATAAATATATAAATATATAAATATATAAATATATAAATATATAAATATATAAATATATAAATATATAAATATATAAATATATAAATATATAAATATATAAATATATAAATATATAAATATATAAATATATAAATATATAAATATATAAATATATAAATATATAAATATATAAATATATAAATATATAAATATATAAATATATAAATATATAAATATATAAATATATAAATATATAAATATATAAATATATAAATATATAAATATATAAATATATAAATATATAAATATATAAATATATAAATATATAAATATATAAATATATAAATATATAAATATATAAATATATAAATATATAAATATATAAATATATAAATATATAAATATATAAATATATAAATATATAAATATATAAATATATAAATATATAAATATATAAATATATAAATATATAAATATATAAATATATAAATATATAAATATATAAATATATAAATATATAAATATATAAATATATAAATATATAAATATATAAATATATAAATATATAAATATATAAATATATAAATATATAAATATATAAATATATAAATATATAAATATATAAATATATAAATATATAAATATATAAATATATAAATATATAAATATATAAATATATAAATATATAAATATATAAATATATAAATATATAAATATATAAATATATAAATATATAAATATATAAATATATAAATATATAAATATATAAATATATAAATATATAAATATATAAATATATAAATATATAAATATATAAATATATAAATATATAAATATATAAATATATAAATATATAAATATATAAATATATAAATATATAAATATATAAATATATAAATATATAAATATATAAATATATAAATATATAAATATATAAATATATAAATATAAATTATATAAATTATATAAATTATATAAATTATATAAATTAATTTGAATATTTAGACAAAATTAATTAAAAAAATGACTCAGAAAAAAAAAAATTGAAATTTTTTTAATTTTAACTTGTATAATTTCGTGACATAATTCGTGACATTTTTTCGAATTTTCCAGTAAAGTGAACTTTTAGAAAAAAATATATTATTAAAAAAATGTTTTTGTAGATTATAATTTTTAGATAATTTAACATCTACAAAAAATGTATATTTATTTAAAGAATATTTGAATAAAAAAAAAAATTGAGTTTTTTAATGTCGTCGTTGTAGAACGAAAAGTCACCAAATACATTTTCAAAATGCCAAATCTTCATTTACAAAAATCTTTTTATATCTGTCAATTTTTAATCGATAATCTCAATTTTTTTTTACCACATGATAAGAAAATGTAATTTTACCAATTCATATTTCAACTTTAAAAATGCATCAATTACTTTTTATAATATTGTTGATTAATATTATAAAAAGTAATAGAAATTTAAATTTTTCATAAAAATGTATTTGGTGACTTTTTTTTACGATATGTTATGAACAAAAAAATTAGAGTATAGTTCTATAATATATAAAAAAAACTAGATATATAGCAAAAAAATATCAATTACCTTCATCAAGAGATCTTAGTTAAAACTGCGACAACTGTCCAGACAGAGTCCACATACTGTGTGACGTTCTCAACATTGACTGTTGCAATAGAGTCCTCCAAATGACTAACATCACTGTAAAACTGAGAATACCTTACGTATGCTTCAATACTACTCATGTGTAGCCCACTTTGCAATATTCCGAGAAACTGAAATAAAGAGTTATGTTTACATACATTCTAATGTAAGCATTACACTGTCAAAATGGGCTCTGAGCTGCATCTCTCAGTGGTCTCTGCTCGACTTTAATCGCTCGCCACGGAGTTGTTATCCTAAAAATAATTTAGGATTTATTTTATTTAATTTATCCTAAAAATAATTTAAAATTAATTTATTAACAAAGAAAATCTAATAAATAGCTTACAAGCCAGCGCATCGCGTAGTAACAATTTTTTTATGAAAAATGTTTGAATCCAAAGTCACCGGCAACTTGATGAAAAACAAAACAAACGAAAAGAAATAGGCAGACATTATGAAATAATGCTCAAAGAAGTTGAAAAAGAAAATAGTTGATCTGACGGAGTTGCATTTCACAGTTCAGAATGCTTCCGAGCGGAGCTGAGAATACACTGGGTATCTAATATCTCATGACACCCTCCTTATTGTCACCTTTTCAGTCACCACGAACTGACTGACTTCGTTCAAGTCCTGCATTACAGCAAACAACTGAGCTGTCGACGAAACTTATTAAATTTACTGACCATTTGTAGGATAGTAATTACCCGTAAGTCGCCGTGTCGACAGTTACCGTCCACAAAATCCACAGTGCTTTTTAATAATAAAAAAATAAATTTTGAAATAATTAAAAAAATGCCTATAGATATATATGTGTACGTCAATCTAACTTTGAAAATTAAAATTAATAATATTATTTTACAAAATTGAAAATAATATTGTCGTTTGTAGCTTTTAATAAATTGTTAATATTTATTTTCAAAAATCAACAATTATTTTCTATGTGTGTATATACAATTAATAGAAACTATAAAAAAAACGCCCAAAAGCTACCAGATTTAAAAGTGGAAGATGGTCTGGTGTTCAAGTGCACAAATTTTATCAGACGACCCGGAATTAGATGAGGCGAATTGGAAACTCTGAATCCCGGAAGGCATCACAAATACATTGATCAGCATTTATCAGCAATGCAACCGGAAATCGGAAAAGAAGTGGTCACAGAGAGTCCATTTTAGAAAATATACATTGATTTTTTGGGAAATATCCGCGTTCCAAGAGGGGAAACGCGTACATTTTTATTGTTGTGGTTCATTTTTCCAAATTCATTTTGCTAAAACCAATGAATGAAGCAAGAACGGATAAGGTTATTCAGTTCCAGACGCAGGAGATATTTCATAACATTGGGGTTCTGGAAATTATCCATTCGGATAACGGAAAACAATTTACGTCAAAAAAAATTGTTAAACTTATGGATGCCTACCACATCATACACCTCAAAACTGCATTTTATTCACCTCAATCAAACGCGGCTGAGCGGGTGAACCAATCAATGTTGGCTGCGATCAGAGCAAATCTCGAAAATGACCACAAAGATTACTTATCCGAGATAGAATGCGCGCTGGGAAGTGCAGTACATGCGGCTACTGGAGTTTCGTCGTTCTTCACGAAATACTATCACTCAACAGAAATGAGAAACTGGAACTCATGCGTGAACAAATGAGAAATAATTTACACGCAGCGTATGAAAAACGCGCTCAACGATACAACACAAGAGCGCGAAATGTGCAGTTTGTGCTTGGAAAGTATGTGTATAAGAGAAACTTCGTCCTAAGCAACTTCAATGACAACGTTAACAGCAAATTCTGTAAAAAGTTTATAAAGTGTCGCGTCTATCAAATAGTAGAAAACAATATGTACGAACTTGAGACATTGGCATGAGTTCCTCTGGGGATCTACCATGCCAAAAACCTAAAATAGTGATCACACTCTGTAAAACAGATAAATACAAATAGCACTCACGCAAATTAACCATATTGGCATATGTCGCATTCAGTGCAGTCTGCAGAGGCGAACGTTCCGTGCTCCATGCCTGGAATCATCAGTTACGTCGGGGTTCCTGAAAAAAATAAATTCACAAAATAAACTAAATAATATGTGTTTATTTCAAAAAAATACTTCCCGTCAACATGCGCGACAGCAACATGCGTGACAGCAACATGCGTGACAGCAACATGCGTGACAGCTACATGCGCGACAACAAAATTCGCGACAGCAACATGAGCGACAGCAACATGCGCGACAGCAAAATGCGCGTCACCAACAGGCGACAGGAAATTCGCACAATAGTGGCGCAGAATCCATAACTACATTAGCTACAACGTCAGCAACAGGCGCAATAGCAACTACAAAGTTCGTACAATGGTGGCGCAGAATCTATAACTACATCAACAACCACGACGACAACAACATGCTGCGGTCCACGCAAAATAATATGCTCAATTCACGTGCATGCTTCAATGCAGCATCGGCATACCGGACTCGAACATCCACACGTCGCAGGAGCACCGTGACGTAAAATGAATAACAGCAACAAAGCATAGTGCCAGCAGCAACTGGTGATGCAAATTCTCCGAATATATATATATTAGGGTGATGCAAAAAAAATAAAGTCATCAGGATCGCTCACCATAGGATCATAAAAGATGAAAAAGACACACACGTGCCTTTTTTCCAAAATCGATTGATGTTTAGAGTTCGCGCACTTGGATTTTCTGATTTTGGCGATCTGAAAAACGTAAGTTGGATTCATGGGAAAAGTTGAATATCTCCCAAAGTTTAAAGAGTATATTCACAAAATTTTAGGAAAAGTGCTCCAATATAATGCAGTTCCCAAAACTGTTGTTAAAAATTTTGAACATCGACTTATTAATACAGGAAATAATTATAAATTCATGAATTAATTTCAGTTAATAAAAAAATTCCGCTAATCAGTTTGTATCCGCTACATCCAATAATTGTTTCTTACATATCCAATGTATCTAATAAATATAATTTAATCGCGGGTCTAGGTAAAATGTAGCGGTACAGATCATTTACATTCAGAAATTCGTATAAAACGCTCGTTTTAAGAGATTAAATTATTTATAACTTTAGTATTCGGAGTATGATTTCCAGAATTTTAAATATAGTCGGAAGAAAACGTCGTAACCTTGTCACAAAAAAATATTAAACTCATACTAGGTAAAGGTATACCGTAGTTATAGGTTATTATATTGTTAAAAAATTACATTTTTTTATAAATTTTTTATTTAAAAATATGTACTCAACAGATCAAATATATAATTGTACGATCGAGAAATGTTTCATTTATTACCGATTTAATAAAATATATTTTATTACATTTGGTTAGGAAACACCCAAATTAGAGTCGATTATAACTTTACTCAATAACACTTTACTCAAGAAACGAGAAAAAAATATTCGTATGGATATATCCCAAACTTCAATGTAATATAAATCGTGTATGCTGACTCATATGGAACATACTCATTTTTTTCCTATTACGTAACATATTTATGAAAATTTCTAATTTAAGCCGTTATAACCACTACGTTATAACCACTACAGTCAGTCCGTTTTTTTTTTTATTTCTCGTTTTGTTGAGTAGTGTTTTTGTATATTGGATAATCAACTCGGTTGTTTCCCTACTATAACATTTTTTTGTTAAATACGTAAATAATAAAGCATTTCATTATTATGGAATTTTATTTTTGTTCTGTTGAGTAATTATTTTTAAAGTAAAAAAAAAAACAATATAATCACCTATAACTTCGGTACAACTTTACCAATTATGTGTTTTATAAATTTTGTGAAAATTTTCAGACGTTTTCTTTGCACTATATGTAAAATTTAAGATATCCTACTCCAAATACTAAAGATATAAATAAAAAAATCTCTGAGAACTTGCGTTATATACGAATTTCTTAATGTAGACGATATTTACCGATATATTTTAGGCCCGCGGTTAAATTATATTTATTAGATACATTGGATATCTAAGAAACAATTATTGGGTATAGTGGATACGAACTGATTAGCTGAATTTTTTTATTAACTGAAATTAATTCATAAATTTAAAATTAGTTTATGTATTAATAAGTCGATGTTAAAAAATTATAGCAACAGTTTTAGAAACTACATTATATTAGAGCACTTTTCCCAAAATTTTGTGAATTTACTTTGGGAGATATTCAACTTTTCCCATGAAGCCAACTTACGTTTTTCAGATCGCCAAAAACAGAAAATCCAAGTGCGCGACCTCTAAACATCAATCGATTTTGGAAAAATATATATATATATATATACATATACATATATATATATATATATATATATATATATATATATATATATATATATATATATATATATATATATATATATATATATATATATATATATATATATATATATATATATACGGTACCGACATTAGGGCCCGGCTAACAGCGGTAGAGACTGGGCGATTAAACGGTGAGCGTGGCCTACGTTGGGTGCGGCATAGGCATAGGTATGCACACCCGGCACACTGGTGTTGTCAGGGCAAGCAATTCCAACCCCAGAGTTTTGTTGCGGGGTGAGGCACGGCCAGGAATCCATGCAGGTTCTTGGGAGTAGCCTTTGGTGCTCGACAAATACCGGCACTCACCACTGCGTTCACTGGGACTTGTTGTCATGTCACTGCATATGTCAACTGCGTCCTTCTGTTCATCGGGATGGATGCCTTCAATTACCTTAAAATTAATTAAATTATAAACATTATCAGAATGATTAAATAAATTAAAATTATATTCAAGAGAACTTACCACGATTTGTTTTATTCTGCCAATGCGCAAATGTGACAGGCAGTCTGACAGTTAAAAATGAAGAGTGAGCAGAACAGTGTGAGAGTGACTGGAAAATACTTCCAGGCAACGTCAAACATGTGAATCAAGCAGACAACATAGGGTAGCCGTATTGTGCGTAGAATGGGATGAACAAAGTAAATCAAACCATAAAAACTCACAAACAACATCACACAATACAAAATAGTCGGAGCAATCAGAATGATCTTGGAACTCGAAATACTGAGCGCCGCGTAGTGAATTATAGCGAATTTGGGTTGGACATCCTTTTTACGGACGTTTTACATAAATTACATAAATGTACATAAATTATAAATTATAGTAGGAACATAAGGAGGAAAAAGGCGGCAAAAATTAATATAATTAAGCAAGATAACATTAAATATGTGAAAAACTTGGCGCGAAAATTGGTATATTCCTGGAAAAAATGTATAATTGTGGGCATTGCTGGGTAAATATCCAGCAGAGGTTCAAAGCGAGTGCGTCATCAATACAAAATTCAAAATTAAAACGTAAGCCGAGCGCGCAAAGCGCCCTTCAAGTCTAAAAAAAATTTAATTGAAAATAAAATTCGTAGTCGTAAATTAAGTTTCGTGCGGAATTAACTATTTCTTTAAAATAAGGTCTACTAAAAAATATTATAGACAAACAAAACAAAATATATTTGAACGCAAACAAAAATTTGAAACGTAAAAACAATTTAATTTTTGAACGCAGACGAAAATATTGAAACGCTAAAGCAATTTAATTTTGAACGCAAACGAAAATATTGAAAGACAATTTAATTTTGAACGCAAATGGAAAATGAAATATTAAAGATAATAAACGAAACACAAAATTAGAGGAGTGATAGTGAGTTAAAAAAATACGAATATTTATTTTAATAGTCTCAACAACAACAAAAATACGATCTGGTGAGCGTTCGGTGGTGCAACAATTCGGATTGGCTGAGGAAGCGTCGAGGAAAAACCAATAGCAAAGAGAATCAGGTCTGAAAGGCAATCCAGGGCAAGTCAGGCGGTAACATAACACCACGTAATAAAATATATCTAATGCTGTTATAACACTGGCTTTTTCTCACGCTTAAAAAGTATCTAGCATGTTGGAATAAAAGAAGACAAATATATTATTCTCGAAAGTAAAAATGTTTATCCATTTCTCTCAATTGTTGTTTCATTCACATACTACTAGTCAATTCGTGCACTTTTTTAACAGCATACATACTTTTTTTATTGCATGTTTTTAGGCTTAAGTTAATTATTTCATTATGTGATTTGTTATGTATGGTATTTATTCGTATTTGTATGATTAAAGGTATTTTTTTTTTGTTGCATAATTTTTATATATACATAATCATAAAATATTAATCAATTTTTTTTAGCAACTATGTTAATTTAAATAAATAATTTTGTGTCTTTTGTTTATCCATATATATTGTTCGGGTGGTGAACGGGTTGGCAATTTGGCGGATTTAAATATAACAAAGATTTGTATCTGTTTGTCCGAGTGGTGAATCACTTGATGTAAATGGGTATTGTCTTCGGTTGCAGTGTGTTGTAGATTCCTTGTTGTTGTTGTTGGGTATGTGTTGATTGTTGGTTGTTTATTAAATTGTTTGGTTATTAAATGTCGCGGATCGAATGTCGCGTTGACGGGTTTTTATATGTGTTTTTAAACTTTCAAATAACTTTAATTGTCCGGAGAAGGGTAGGTATACGTGGGTTCGTTTGATGATAAAACTTAGCGAGAGACGATCTTGCACTTAAAACGTCAAAACTCATTGCAGCAAGTGGGTCCGGCGGGCGTTCTATATAGCCCACTTCCCTTATATATATATATATGCAGAAGACCAAATGTCCGGTGACCATGGTAGAGAGGGCGCATGAGGGAGATGTCATCTCTTCCCTCCTTTGTGAGTACGAAAGTACTCAGTACGACTTTTAATATATAATTTTTTATCTTTTTATTATCCCATTGTTGGCCGTTCGACCTTTTGCGGTTGTTGAGGACCAGACCCGGAAGATAACCAGCGAACCATACAAGGTACGATAACTAGAGAGCACATAACAATTATTTAAAATTTATAGTTAAATATGTTTTTAAATATTAATATTTGTACTTTTTTTTACATATTAACCAACGCTCAGGGGATGTCCCTTATTCATGCAATGCACAGTGTTGATCGAATGAAAGGATTATAGATTATTGGAAGGAAGGAAAGATGGAGTAGTATCGGTGAATGTTTGTTTTGAACTTGCCAATATCAAAGATGTCGGGAAAACAGATGCAGGGAGATTGTTCCCCAAACGTATCGTGCGACTGAAGAACGAATTCTCTCTGTAATGCGTTGTTCTGCGCGTCCGCGCAACGTGCAGTTGCACGGACTAACATTTCGGTTAGAGTAAAAAATGGTACGTTCATTTTAATGACATGAGGTTACAACAAATGTACTTCGGTTGCAACACTGAAACGTTGGTTCAATAACCCTCATGCTAAAAGAGGATTTTTCTGTGTGTAGCAATATAGAATTGAATTTAAGATGAATTGAGTTTAATTGCTAAAATAATCCTTAATAAAAATCACTCTTACAATAAATTAATTTTTTTATTAATTATTGAGGTTTTGCAAGTTTGCACTCTACACACAGAAAACTGATTTGTTGCGGAAACCAACTAAATTTCCCTACCGAATCATTCGGTTGCGGCAACAACTGATGAAGTAGTTGCAACAACCTCTTCATTTGGTTGTGCCAACCTCCTAGTCGGAGAGCATAATGTTGTGGCAAAATCCAAGTCTGTAATAATGAGGTTGTGACAACCTCCTAATCGGTGAACAGGAGGTTGTGGTAACCTCCAAATCGGTGATCATGAGGTTGCGACAATAATTAAATTGGTGAGCATGAGGTTGTCGCAACCTCCTAGTCGGTAAGCATAAGGTTTTCTAAACCCCCAACTGAAATTTTATTATAACATAGTTATTTATAACTATGTATTCTATATGTATTATAATCAAGGATTAAAACCTAAAAGAATAACGGTTTCGATTTCGGTTTTTTCCGCGTTTCGGTATACCGGTTCCAAGTTACGGTTTCGGTTTTGATTTCGGTTTTTGTATAAATTTATTTTTTTCCATATTTTTCAAATAATTTAACATTGTTTATATTGTGCTAAGTTATGTTCAAATTATTATATTGGGGTAAAGTGGGAAACGTAATTTAACAATGTATGTTGTTATTTTAGTGAAAATATTGTGTTATATGAATTATTTAATTGATTTCGCCAAAAAAAAATTCAATCGTGACCACAAGTCAATGAAAAGTAACATTTTGACTTCATCTGAGATATGATCCGAATTGCAGAGGAGAGCCGATAAGCGAACCTTAAATAAAAGCAAGAAGAATACATCGGTAAATGTTCTTAAACTTCATGAAAAGAAGAAGAATTATGTACAATTTCCATCCATAAAACCAAAGCAATTAAATTTCAACAATTCAGTGAACTGCAATATCTGCAAATAAATATCTGCCTTTATACTTGAAATTTTCGAACTTGCACTTTATTGATAGTTGCACTTTATTGATCGTCTGCACCGTATTAGTTACTAATTTTTTCTTGAATCACCATTGTTTTTTTTTTGTTACCTTTTTATAAGTATATATTAATATATATGTCCGATATATATGTCAGAAATTTAGGTTTTTAGAAAAAATCATTCAAAAAACAATCAAACTCAGACTTATAAATGGTATTCTATTGAATAAGTAGATCCTTTAAAAGAATTTCAAAATTATTCAAATGAACTTTTCAAAACTTGTCCCACTTTATTTTACTAATACAATAAATAAAAAAAACAATATCATTCAAAATTTAATTATTTTTTAACAAAAAATTGTGCTTGCTGGTGTTTTGTTGTTAATTCGAATTACCGATACACAAATTTTAGACCAAAGACTGTTATTTGGCAACAATGTTTCTCAAAAAACAACATCTGCATTTTTGTACAACAAAAAAAAATTATTTTGTCAATTCAAAATGTTATTAAATGACATTTAAACTTGCCTTGTACTTAAGATCTTCTATATAAAATAAAATATGTTTTCGTGTTTCTTTTTATGCTTTTTTAAAAACCGTTTTGAACCGGTATAAAACCGAAACCGTTTCTTTCGGTTTTGGATATCTGTTTTTCGTATAACGGTTTCGGTTACGGTTTCGGTTTTAAAAATGAAACGATTTTAAACGGATATCGGTTTCGGTTACGGTTTCAATCCTTGATTATAATTGAGTAAAATTGTCGAGCACACAATTTAGAAGTATATCTACTAATTTCTGCTCACTGAAAAAAAAAAACTACGAAATGATACATGTATCTGCATGCATTTATTTTTTATTTCCTCATAACCAATAAATAAAAAAAACTATTTCGATTGGTCACATATTTTTTATTTATATTATATTTGACTAGAAAAGAGCACGTTGTATTGAATAAATATATTATTTTATTAATATTTGTAAATTTATTTCTCAACCTTAATTAATGAATTTCCTATTGTTTTCGGTTGCAACACTGAAACGTGCAACAACTGATAAACCTCTTAATTCGGTGAACCTCCAAATCGGTGATCATGAGGTTGCGACAACCTCCAAATTGGCGAGCATGAGGTTGTCGCAACCTCCTAGTCGGAGATCATGAGGTTTTCTAAACCTCCAATTTAAATTTTATTATAACATAGTTATTTATGTATATAAAACTTATGAATTATATATGTATATAATTGAGTAAAATTGTAGCGCACACAACTTAAAAGTATATGTACTAATTCCTGCTCCCTGAAAAAAAAATATGAGAAGATACATGTATCTCTGTATGCTTTTATTTTTTATTTCCTCATAACCAATAAATAAAAAAAAAAACTATTTCCATTGGTCACATATTTTTTATTTATAATATATTTCACTAGCTAATGAGCAATTTTTATTGAATAAATATATTATTTTATTTATATTTGTATATTTATTTCGCAATGTAACTTAATTAATGAATTACCTATTGCTTTCGACATGTGAACATTTTTGACGTTTATTTATTTCTGCATGTATCCATAAGTGTTGGGAAGAACTTGCAACCGAACTGCTGATAGGCATGAGGTTGCCGTTTTTCATTTATTTTGTTGATACAACAACTTAATCAATCGCCGTAACAAATGCACGAATGCAAATTTTGGCAGAATAAAAATGCAATCGTGAGGTTACGGCAACCGAACGTGCAGTTGCGCGGACTAACATTTCGGGTGTAGAAAAGTAAGGTACGTATATTTTAATGAAATGAGGTTACAACAAATGTTTTTCGGTTGCAACACTGAAACGTTGGTTCAATTAACCTCATACCAAAAGAGGATTTTTCTGTGTGTACTTACACTGTTTTGGTAGTGTTTGTTTATTTTTGCTGCATGATATCATATCATAGTTTATTTGAAGTTCTTGTTCAACGCCACATATGAAAGTTTGTTGAAAGTTCTTTATTCCACGCAGTGTTATCATAAACAAATATGAGACTGGAGTTAGTGGCTCAAATTTGCATCATAAGGCCAAATCACAACTGGGACGACATAGGAGGACGTTTTTCAGAAACAAGTGATCATCAGGTAAAGGAATCCTCCTATGTTTCGCAGCAAAACTTATTTTGCGATGTAGCACAATGGAACGTCGCTAAGCTTCACAGCTGTGATAAGTTGATGACACTGAGGTGCTGGGTCAAAGTGGCGACAGTAGCGACAATGTGTCAGCGCACCATCACAATAATATCATCGACAGCTAGTGAAAAGGTCATATTTTTGTTTAATTTTGTATATTTATATGTAATATTTTTTTATTTTTGAATTATATTAATTTTTTTTAATTTTATGTGTTATCTAGTAAATGACCAGTTTTCATAATAAATTACTATCTGGAAACTGTGAAGTTTAAATGTTCAATCTCCACCCGGAACAAACGTGACACCACTAGCAAGTTCCTAGCTAGTGGTACTGGCTAGAAATTAGTGTGGTAACTACAAAAACTGGCTAGTTACTGGCGAGTTACTGTTTGGCATTGTTACTTCCCAATAAGCAGTGAGTTGAAGGTTCGATAAATTTGGGAAATTTTCTTTTACAACCAGTGTGGATGTAATGTCCTGATCAAGCCGAAGAAATGAATGTTATTCCAACGTTGGTTTTCAAAGTTAAAAAAACTAGACACGAAATTATAATAATAATAGTTTGGCGCTACAGTCCTGTATAGAACTTCGGCCGAGCTCTCTCACCATTTTTGAGCTGTGCGTGTTATATTTGTACTAAAAGTGGTGGGACAGTTTATTGCCGAATCCGAACGGCGGGTGAGACATTTTCATAGGCAATGGTTTTTCCTCTCGTAGGTTTGGCATTTACTGACGAGAGGTAGAGCAGTACAGAAAAATGTTTCTATGAAAAGATGTTATTAGCCCCAGTCCAGGCTTGAACCGGGGACCTTTCGGCTCGCAGTCCAACGCACTAACCACTGAGCTACCGCAGCTACGACACGAAATTCACTACACAAAATTCCTCAGTGGCAACCCAGTGACGTGATAAATTAAATGTCAGCAAGAAAATTTTAATTTTTTTTTACCACATATGTGCCACTGCATTCGCACAATCAGGTTTTCGCTTGAATTAACAAACAGACAAATCAATTAATATATAAGTGCAGGTCCAAACAAGAAAGTCATCCCGATAATTTTACTGCACGGAAAATGCACGATGAGCTGATATACAGTGTAAGTGGTCAAGGTTCACGAATACGTTTATGAAATATTAGTATATTTTCATTCATACGCAGTCAACATTGATATTTTACGCGAACCTGGCAATGTTATACATCGCAGTGGCGCAATTGGATTCAATGGTTTGATCTTCGCGGCACGTCGTGGATTTTACAAGAAGTTCCAGTACACTGCAGCTGTAGAACATACTTTAATTTATAGCATTATAACATTTAATATATATAGCATTTAATATATAGCATTATAACTTATATGCGTTTTCTTTTATTTTATTTCCCTAATTAAAGGTTTAAATCCTTTAATTAGGGAAATAATTGCGCTTGAATTCAAGTGTAATTTGTAGGTCGAATCACATTTTATTTATAGCTTACAATTAAGTTAACGCTTTTCTCCAGTGAAAGCTTCGATATCCATGTTCAATATATATTCGATAATTACTTAATATCCACGTTTTTGGTTTATTGGGTTGGATAGAACAGTTTTACGTAGACTGAATTTTCGTAACATTGGTGTCAGAAGTGGGATTGTGATACAAAATGGTTAAATTGGAACAACTTAAAGTCGACCAGCTACAGAAGGAGTTGGTGAGTCGCGATCTTCCAACTGCTGGTACGAAAGTAGAGCTACAGAAGCGTCTAATGGAGGAATTTGTTGTCCTAGGCATGGTTCTCGCGGAGCATGAGTTTGAAGTAGAAGCCGCAGCAACATAGTCGAAAAATCTGGATACTGAGCAAAAAGTACAGTCCCAAAGTTTTGATATGAGCCAGTTGCTCGGAGCCAAAAGCTTCTAGAAAATTCAAACCAACTTAAAACAGAACTTCAAGAAAATTCCAATCAACTTCAAGAAAATTTCAATTCCAAAATGGAACAGAAACTTCTAGAGAATTGCAACCAACATCAAGTAAAAATTGAGCAACAGTTGTAGGAACATTCTAAACAACTTTTGGAAGTTTCTAATACACTCCATGGCAAAGTAAATGAACTTGAAGCGCATATGAATGATGTTGATGATAAAATTCAAAGATTAGAAAATGGTATAGACAAAGAAATCCAGGTAAAAAAGAAAGATTTGAACGTGTCCTAGATAAATGTATCTACACAGCATGTTATACGAGGCTAAAATCGCCGATTTACGATGAAACCACAGCGTTCAACATTTTCAAGCTGCAATTTGAGACCACGGCTTTAAGTAATCGATAGAACAATGAAGACAGCGTAGCCGCACTTAACTCGGCGCTAAAAGGAGGTGCAGCCGAAGTTTTGCAGACTGTTCCAGAAAGTGATCGAAACAGTTATTTATCGGTTATGGCTGCACTGCAACGCAAATATGGCAGTTATCACGTGAAGCAGATCTACAGAATGGACCTAAATGGCCAAATGTAAAGAAATTGTGAAACATTGCAGGCGTATGCAGCAGACGTTGAGAGACTTGCGCATTTGTCATATGCAGATTCAACGAGTGATTTCATAGAAAAGTGCAAAATAGATGCATTCGTTGATGGCATACGCGATCATGAGACAAAACATGCAACAATGATTGCGCCCAAGGTACCATTTACGGAAACGGTTACTACAGCTTTAACACAGGAGACAGCAAATGCGTTGTACCAACCGGCTCCAAAAGCGCGTAGAATTGATGTGGAGAACGACTTATTTCAAGTAGTGTGCCAAGCGGTTAAAGCAGGCAATAAATCCGAACACACAGCTGCCATTCGTGATACCCAATTTAAAGGTAAATACTACAATTGTGATACATATGGCACGTGATTGCCGTAAAAAACGCAGACGCGCATAAAATCAATCCACAGAGAAACCCAGTTATGAAGAATGAAATAAACAATCTTTAAACAAAAACGAGTCAGTTCTGCGGGGCACGATCTGCCAAGTAGCATGGTTGTTTTTTATTGCTGACGAGCAAATAAATGACAAATAGGTTTTTAGCGCTAGAAAATGCTCCAAATGGAATATAGGAAAATATTTTTGAATTAAAAGATTAGAATTAAAATTATAAAAATAACTTACGAAAAAGGCGATGATTACGGTAGATGGAAAATATATATGGTTTTACATATTAAACCGACATGAATGTGTTTTTTTAGTGGGAACTTGGGAAAATATGTTAAATCAGAAGAAATAATTAATGTAAAAGTTAGAAAATATAGATAGAGATTATTATAAAAAAGGGGTGGAAACACATTTTGGCTGTGTTGTTTGAGAAGATGATAAGAAAAATATATATAGGAATATACCTCATAATAATAGAGATAGTTAAGGGAATGAGTTATAATATGAGAACATGTTTGTATACGTGATACTATATGCCAATCACAAGCTATTAATTTGCAAAGACAAACATCAAATTGTTTTAGGTTAGAAATAAAATCACAACAATAAATGCACTACACACATTTTAATATTAATTCAACAGCGGCCAAGAATTTTCGTTGAACGAAGTATAATTATGCGATGAGCGAGGTAATTTTTGGCAACGAAAACGCAATCTATGCAATGGAATGTAATTATAAAGAGAAGATAACGCAATTCCAATTTAACGAATTTGTAAAAATATAAAACAAATTTGAGAATATTAATTATCTCAATTAAATTATTTAACTCAATTAAAAGAAAATAAAGTAGATAATATAGATATAAAATATCAATCATTGGATTGAAGTAAATCACTAATACTAGTCTACGAATACTGGTCTGCCACTTGATCAATTGCATACTCGTATTATTAAGAATAGTATTAGGTGAACTCTAACGGAAACTTAAAATGATCACTTAAGTTTCGTTATGATTTGCGGAAAAGCAAGAAAACCCAAAAAATAGCTGAAAATATTTAAAGATGTTCAAAACCCCAGAAATAGCTGAAAATACTTGAAGAGAAAAATGTTCTTTAAATAAAAATAACAGTTAGTTTTAAATTTTTGTTTTTTTTTATTTTATTTTAATATTCTTATACATTTTATTAACTGCTGAGCAACCTGATAATAATTGAAGAGGTTTAAAAATAAAAATAGATGAAAATAAAGAGATTTTTTTTTTTAAAGAAATAAATAATCAGTTTTCAATTTTTTTTTTTTTTTTGGTTTTATTTGTTACGGTTCAGCAGGTGCAGCGATGTCAGGATGTCGGGGATAGGCTCGAAAGCATATCCCCTGGTCTTTGAAAAGACTAGCATCAGTTCGATGCTTTGAACACGCAAGATGGCTTCCTCCAAGGTGTTTCGACGCCTGCTTCCTCTATTGTTGACTTGACGAACTCCACAAGGGCTCGTCCCAGCAGTGCTTTAGGGCCCACTGCTGGGCGTATCCCTCGCAGAAGCCAAATATTGTTGAAGTAGTCATAATTAACACGATAAGATGGTTGAAACAAAACTGAACGAATTTTGATGAAGAAACTCAGGTTTATTTACAATAAATTCCAAAATACCAAAAGAAAATCACGGAAATATACGGGGGCAGAATTTTGGCTAAGCAAATTTGAAAATTTGCTGGCCAAACCGCTGGCCGAATTTTTTAGTAGTGGGCCGCAAATTTAGGCCGAGGTGAAGATAGGTGGTGTTTGATTCATAGTTTAAAGTCATCAAAAGAAAAAATAAAAACTTCGTTGAGAAAATTTAATTTGTAACAAAATAAAAGATAGAATAAAATAAAAATATAAAAGAAAAATTAGTACAATGTAAAAAATAAATTATGATATATGTCTAGAATAAGTCTTGCACCAGATATAAAAACCAAAAAACTTCGATGAGAAATTTTTATTTTGTAACAAAATAAAAGAAATAACAAAATAAAAATATTAAAGGACAATTAGTACAATATTAAAAAATGAATTATGATATGTGTCTAGAATAAGTCTTGTACCATATATAAAAATCAAAAATTTGTTTGTTTTGTAAAGATATTTTGTATATAAACAATTAAAATTTTAATATATATATAGAGTTGCATACACTGCAGTAAATGTTATTACTCAAACTAGAATCTAAGGCCAATTCTCATAATTTTAATGCAACTCAAAATATATACATACACTACTGTATAATCTAAGGTCAGTATAATCTAGTTGTGCAATATATTTGTATACGCTGCGGCTATACTAGTAGTGGTAGTTAGTCTAGTAAAGTCTAACTGATTTTGTATATTTCGCCAGGGTTGTTCCTTGAGGAACCACGAGTTGCGGATCGCGTACGAAAATACGCCTGTGATGTGGCATGAGTTCGAGCTGCAGCAATTGGACCACAGGGAGATCCGAGAGGCGCTGCGACTGGACGAAATAGCACCTAGCCCGAAAGAAGGAGTGCTTATTGTTGCCGTGGGCCTGCGGGTTATCAAAACCTTGATAACTTGCGATTGGAGTTAGCACGTGGACGCAGCCCAGTTTTTTATAAAAGCTTCACTGAACAGATGTCCGTTGTCGCTGTGAGTACCGGTGGCGTGGTTTGCATCCTTGTAATACTATGATTATGATGTCGGAAGCGGGCTGGACAAAGCGAACGACGTCAAGGGGCCTTCAAGGTGGCTCGACCAATGGTTCCAGGATCTTCAAGAGGAATCGCTTCAACCATGCCATTGGTGAGAAGAGTTTTGTTATCCGCAGAGCCAACCATAATACCGATGGAGTTCAATGACGGAGAGAATTGGTACAAATCTAAGGAACCAACGGGAAGAGTGCTATTTGAGACCACCCAGAGACCCAATGAGGCATACGAGGAAGAAAACTGTGTTAAAACGGAGACACCGGTGAGCCTTTGGCAACAAACTTTAACTCAATAGGCTACATGCGAATTACAGAGGACACTGGAACAATTGCCAAAAGAAGTGGAAACAACTATTCTATATAAATGTGGTGTAAAGCTATTCACGACATTCTTATTCAGTAATTTTTACCCTTTAAAAGCTTTTAAAGCACTTATACGGCTTTTATATGGTTCAAAGGGCATACAATGGTGCGACAGTAGAGTGAAGTAGTGTTAATATATATTTTTTGTTATCTTTTTATTATCCCATTGTTGGCCGTTCGACCTTTTTGCATATTAACCAACGCTCAGGCGATAACCCCTATTCATGCAATGCACAGTGTTGATCGAATGAAAGGATTATAGGTTATTGGGAGGGAGGAAAGATGGAGTAGTATCGGTGAATGTTTGTTTTGAACTTGCCAATATCAAAGATGTCGGGAAAAACAGACACAGGGAGATTGTTCCACAAACTTATCGTGCGACTGAAGAACGAATTCTCTCAGTAATGCGTTGTTCTGCTAAGAGCCGAGTGTACTACGAAGGGGTGAGCTTGGTTCGATGCCCGAGTAGAACGAGAAAACACACGACCTAGTGGAATCAGGCCATGAATTTCCCTCGAACAGTGTCCGTTGTAATACGTATAGAACAGGCAACACACCCAACGGTCCTTCGGTGCTCAAGAGAACCAATAGTCGATGAAATATTTTCATCTCTTATTAAATTAATCTCCTATTAAATAAATTGTAGCCGCGGTAGCTCAGTGATTAGTGCGTTGGACTGCGAGCCGAAAGGTCCCCGATTCAAGCCTGGACTGGGACTAACAACATTTCATAGAAACATTTTTCTATGCTGCGCTACCTCTCGGCAGTAAATGGCAAACCTACGAGAGTAAAACATTTTTAAAAATTAAAAATCCAAAATTGTGTAGAAGTGATATATTTTTATAATATGTATAATACACATTTTAATAGGTATTTATTTGTAAAAGGCGAGTTAAAGCAAAGGATACCGCCTTTGCCTTAAATGACCAAAGCCATCTATAACTGAATCATAGTTGCCAACCAAAATTCCCACGAAAAATAAAAAAATACCTTTTTCCTGACTTATTAAAAATTCCCACGAGGTAATTTTGGTTGATTTAATTCCCACAGAACATTAAAATTACCACAAAAATTCCCACAGCACATGAAAATTACCACAAAAACACCACAGAAAGTAAAATTAACTCAAAAATACCAGATACATTTATAAATACCACAAAAATTCTTAAATGATTGAAATATGAACATAAAAATTTTATGTAAATTAAAAACCACTAAGAAAATGAATGAAAATGAAAAATTAAAATAAAAAAGCTTAAACAATTGTAGGATCTCGATGGAGTGTTAATTTTTGCAAATGCCAAATTAATTGTAAAAAATAATATTAAGGTTATCAATTTATTTTAAATCATTTTGTTTAAAATATTTTTTTTTTTTTTCGGAATCTATTCCAAATAATCATCATCAACTGCGTTAGATGGATCGATTTCCATATTTAAGCGATGCAGTTCACTATTTGTCATCTCGACAATGCTATCGGATGAATGGACAGTTTAGTTGCAAAAGAGCTGATGCAGCGACTGCTTTTCCTTTTTTTTCACGTTGTAAATTGGTGCGCTCGAAATGTTGATAGCATTAAATTTACATTTGGTGTGCTCGTAAATTGAGTTACATACAACATAAAAAAAAACGGTGGGAAAAAAATCCCACAGTCATTAAAAATGCCCATGGGAATTACCTTTCCCACAGCCACTAAAAATTCCCACAAATGGAAAATTTCCCACGGAACTGGCAACTATGAACAGAATTAATATTAATTGTTTTAGTTTCTTCATGTCCCAGCAAGACATGCCTTACCGATACTCGAACACAAAGACAAAACTATATTTTCTCACTTATATCCCAATATGCCATAGGGTAAGCGTTTGAAAAAATAATCATAATTGCCTTTAAGATCTAGTGTTTTTTATAAATCAGTTTCAAACAAAAAATAAGTGCTATTTTTAGCGCTTACTCTGAATTTGAAAATGATTTGATAATAACATTACCAAAAAGGTCAGTGAAAATTAGGAGCAAAAATGTAGTGACGCTACAACATTTGAACATTTGAAACACCTTTAACCTAAAATTAAGAATCATAGCTTTTTCAATAAAAACTGGTAGCTTAACCTTAACTTGAAAATTCCCTTATATTCAAATCAATATTAACACAAATTCTTAAATTGATTTCAATGTTTACTTCAAATCAAGATTTAGCCTTATTTTCAACTCGATATCAAATTAACCAACATTTAGTTTTTTTCTTTTAAATATTGACATATCCCTGCAAAATAAGTAAAGGACAACAAAAAGGGCAATTTTCAATTCATTATCCCGTTATATATCATCCAACCAATTTTGTACACTTCAAGCCCGAGCACCAAGGCAACTTCAGAAAATCGATGCAAGCATCCAAAATGTGGTAGAAGTGTTTTTCTAAGCTTGTATGTTTCAATATCTCGAATATAATTCTGGAGCCTATTCAAGGTTTGCGGGGGCGGTCGGTATATTGTTTTAAATATTCACAGAAGTCCAAACACTAATAGATTTCGGTAAGCTACACTCTAAGAAATTTGATTTAGAAGTAGTGAATTTGTTACATTTATTACAGTTAACTTACTGTGTACAGATTTTTTTCACATTTGCTGAATCCGCCCAGTTGACATGATATAAAGTTTTCTAATAATATTTAACTTTAAAAACTACCCGTACTTTTTTTAACATGCATTATGTGAATAAATACAGGGTTTTGTAGCAAATTTGTATTTTGACACTACAGATGTGTACTTTTATGTGTAAACTTTATTTTTACACATTCGTTGGAATTTACTACTTTAATAAGAGGAAACCGATTTCCTACATTTAATATAGTAAATTTTTCTTAGAGTGTATTAGATTTGGACGCGCGTTGTTCTTTTATTTTTTGTCAGGGTTTCTATTGCAATCATATAAAACATACTGTTTTTATCATCACTACATTTTTGCACCTAATTTTCACTGCCGTTTTTGGTAATGTTATTATCGAATCATTTTCAAATTCAGAGTAAGCACTTATATTATATTTGAAACTGATTTTATAAACATACTAGACTTTAAAGGCAATTATGATACTTTTTCAAACGCTTACGGTGTGGCATATTGGGTTTAGTTGAGTCATCAATTTAGTCGAATTCGCACACAACCTGAATACATATTGATGTCAATGGTAGCATGACGTTTGGCCTGGGGACGTCTCGCCTTGGGACGTTTCGCCATTTCATTGTGAATTTAATTGTGAATATGCGAAATTGAAGAGAATGAAGAAACGACAAAGATTCAGAGTTACCATACTAAATGTAATTTCTGAAAATGCATTTGTAATTTTATTTTTAGGCATTTTTTAAAGAATTAGAATTATTATAATCTGTATAATTAATTATAAAAATGAATGATTTTCAATAAATTAGATCTTGAAAGTATTATATTAAATGTGCTAATTTACGAATGATAGAAAAGGGTGTATTTTTTTGATGATAATTAAGGAAATGCTAGTTTTTCTAAAATTTAAAGACAAAATTGATATTGGGTTTTCATTTGATCGTTATTCGATAATCGGAATTCTGTTTGTTTGCTATCATAAAATTTAGTTTTTTTATTAGCAATAGTATAACTTGAATAGTAAACACTGCATTACCTACAAAATTAAGACAAACTCGCACACACCCATAGTAAAAATATATTAATTTATTCTTAACCCCGAAGAATTTAAAAAAAATGAAACAGGTTTCTTAATTGATATAAAAAATCTATAACAAATAGTTTTAGTTATGTATATTTAAGAAACTCATTTTTTTCTGAGATTCGAATTTAATATTTATAAATGTTTATCCCAATAAATGTACCTTTCTATGTACCTTGTTTCTAGTGATACATAAATAAAAAAAAAACATTACTTTTAGAGGCTTAACTTTTACATAAAAAGAGGTTTAGTAGCTTTTTGCATATTTTTGTCCTCATTCATAGTTACATAAATGCATTCTTACATGCATATATTAAAATTGGTTCCATGATCGTTTTACTACTATTTATAATTTATTATTTATAATTTACTTTTGATAAATTTAAATCATTTAATATTTTTATAATATTAAATAATACTGTGTAATTAAATATATTTTGCGTAAAACTTAAATAAAGTGGTGGAAACCCTGATAAAATAAATTCAAAATAAAATTCACAATGGAATTGCGAAACGTCCCCAGGCGAAACGTCCCAAAGCGAGCCGTCCCCAGGCCAAAAGTCATGCTACGGATCTCAATGTATTATATATTTGATAATAAAATTACCAAAAAGGACAGAGAAAATTAGGAGCAAAAATGTAGTGACGCTAAAAACAGTATGTTTGTTATTATTGCAATAGAAACCCTGACAAAAAATATAACATAACGGCTGATTCAGCGACCTCAACACACCCAGAAAAAAATCATGGTAAATTGATAGTATTTCAATAGAAAAACAATAATTTATACCATTAATATTGGTCAATAGGATGCGTCCCATTTGTTCAGTAATATTGAAACTGTTAATACAATGTGTGGTTGTACCATAAATTTTATAATGTGATATTTTAATTACAATAAGAAAGATCTATTCAAATTTAATGATACGTATTATTAATTTTATGATAAAGTAGAATTACATTTTCCTAATAAGTTATTAAAACAAAAATATATTTTAGTTAATTTATTGTATAATCTATTTTATTTAAATGTCGAAATTGATATTCACTTTTACAACACACACATAAAAAGACACTTCTTGTTGCAAAAGGTTATAACACATTTAATGTTTGCTTTGGTTTCCAATAATTGATTGTAGTACTTGTGTCTGCAGTTGTTTTTGAGTCCGTTGCCATAATAGAAGTTCGATGTATTATTTAAGTTCTGTAATAAATAAAAATATAAATAAATATATAAATATAATTTATTTACATTAAATACATTGAGTCCTTACCAATGTCGGGTTTAATAATGTGGATTATTCCAAAAAAATACATGCGACCATTTTGAGTAAACACGCAGAATGACGTACAAAACGAACATGTTTGTATTCGTTTTATGTTTTTTTACACCACGTTTATTATTATAGGAGGAAACCATTAAAACAACATTATTTATTCTATTTAAAATAAAAATATTGAAATATTTAAATTTATGGTACTGAATATTTCAAATACTATTGAATTAATTAGAAAACTTTTGATTTAAAAAGAAAAAACTATTAATACATGTACCATAAGATCAATGGTCGTACCATAAAGTACTTAATGATACATTTTCTTCTGAGTGCAGCTGCGAGACTGCTCACTAACAAATCGCTCACTTTTATTGAATGCACCGCTACCTCATCTATCACTTTACAAAATAATTTAATATTAATATATATTAATATTTTATTAAAGTTACATACAACTCTTTAAATGATTGAAAAAATATTTTTCCAATCTAAATTTAATTTTTGTTTATAAATATTTGAGTTAAAATGTCATCGATAAAAAAGGCAGCGCAAATGTAGCGTAAATATTTTATGCTGGAAAAAATGGAGACCGCTCACTAGACATGTTGAGAAAAGCATGTCATTCAAGTGAAAATTACTCAACAGCTCCACAACTGCTGAGGACGCTGAATGCGGCCAACAACGCGCGTCCAAATCTAATGCCCGATTTACTTTCACAGCAATAACACTCCTGTCATATGAGCAGTAATATTACAAGTATCAAAACTGAAAGATTCAGTAAAATTTTCTATAACGTTGGTAAGAGCGTCGGGATAATATTGACCGAAACTTTTGTGTGCGTGTGATTTTTTATCTCTTTCTCACTCACCTACAATGAGATACAATTGAATATATTTGAGGCTCTGTTCTGGTAAATTTACGAAATATTTTACGTAACATAAACTGTTCCCAATAAATCAAAAACCTGGATATTAGGTGATTATCGAATGTATATTGAACATGGATGTCGAAGCTTTCACTGGAGAAAACAATAGCATTCTCCAGCAAAACTTGCAGCATTTATCCAATTGAACCTAGCCTTTACCTAAACTTGAATTTCGACATTCAATATACATTCTAGGTTTAACTTAATTGTAAGCTATAAATAACCGGTGGCAGTGTACAGGAACTTCTTGTAAAATCCACGACGTGCCGCGAAGATCTAACCATTGAATCCAATTGCGCCACTGCGATGTATAACATTGCCAGGTTCGCGTAAAATATCAATGTTGTCTGCGTATGAATGAAAATATATTAATATTTCATAAACGTATTCGTAAACCTTGGCCACTTACATTGTATATCAGCTCATCCTGCATTTTCCGTGCGGTAGAATTCTCGGGATGACTTTCGTGTTTGGACCTGCACTTATATATTAATTGATTTGTCTGTTTGATAATTCAAGCGAAAACCAATGAAGTCACTGATTTTGCGAATGCAGTGGCACATATGTAGTGGAGAAAAAAATGAAAATTTTCTTGTTAACATTAAATTTATCACGGGTTGCCACGGAGTAATTTTGTGTAGTGAATTTCGTGTCAAGTTTTTTAAACTTCGAAAACCAACGTTGGAATAAAGGTCCATTCATATCAGACAGCACGTTGCGTATCATGCACGTAGCGTATCATGCACAACAAATATTCTTTAGTACATTTTATATGAGAGTGTTCATATCATGGTTTTGGGTCCGTTCATGCACGTATCGTATAATGCAAAGTATTTTTGCAGGAGCCTGCCGCATGCATTGTTGTAGAAATATAAAATATTTACTGCTTTTTCTTGTTTTTATTACAAAATTTTGAGATTGTAGTGATATTGTAGTATTTTTTAAATATTTATTTCAACAAGACTACCCACTTTTTTAAATGTCAAAAAATTAAATTAAAATATAATTTAAAATGGATATTTTTTAATTAAATCGAATAAAGACGATACTACTGGACGAGGAGACGGTGAGTGTGTCGATTTTATCTATTAGTCGCCTACAAAATATCTTTTACCTTCAGACCAGTATTCATCTCTAGGACCTTTAGGAAGTCGCCCAGGCTGCAGTGTGAGCTCCAATGAACACATGCATTATCTAAAGTGCATCGTCTTTCTGCGGCCCATCAAACATAATGTACAACTGCTGACGGAAAAGCTGCGTGGCCCCAATATATGGTACCGATATTATTTGTAAGTAAATTCAAATCGAACGAAGCCTTAATAAAAGCAATTACTTCCCCGTGTAGGCTTAAGCAACGTCATACGAACCGTCATTAAGTAACTGGAGTGCAACGAGAGCGAATCTACGCAGGTGTCGGCTAAATTAGCTGGCCGAAGCAGTAACGCCCACTACTGTACAGTTTGGTTGACGAACACATAGCTGAGGTGGACTCCATCGAAAAAGTTGTATCTTAATTAAAAAAATAAGAATATGTAATTTTAAATTGTAATTAAAATTTGCAAATACATATTTTAATATTTAATAAAAATTTGAATTTATTTGAATACATGTATGTATAAAGTTTATTTTAAATAGATACATGGTATTACAGCAATTTCTAATGAATAACCTTCATAGCTCCAATGCGTACAGTGATTTATCAACTTTTATAGCGCATTTCCAGAGCTAATCGTGGTATCCAAATGCCTTCTGACGGCAGCAGAAACAGTGCGCAAAACAACTACAGCAGGCTGCCGATGGACCGCGCACCTTTTTCACGCTATTGGGCGGCCGCGGCTATTGACGACATGTCTGATACAACAAGCAGCAATTCACCGGGCAGCCGCGCTACGCTCAGCAGCAGCGGCTCCATTTGTCAATTTGAATGCGCATCGTGGTCTGAGAAATTCGAGGGTCAGTAAGTGGCGTTGGCGTGAGCTGGGCACGGAGCGATGCAGCAGAGTGTGGATCCTCGCGAGCTTCTTTGGCAGACGAACGCGAGCGTGCAAAATCTGTGACACTAACATTGGGAAGCCACCGACTGCGCAACTGAAAATACACTGAAAACATTTAACAATGTGTAACGAAAAGCGAATTAATCGATAACCGATTTCGATTGGAGCTGGCGTAGGCACTGGCGGTCGCTCGGCTAAGCTCGCCGGAAATGTCGTGGGACTTGAGGCTCCATTCGCCGTTACATTAAAAAAAAAAAAAACTTGCCTACTATTTGAATTTGAACCAAAAAAAATTTACACGCAAAAAAAATGACTCACGCAACAACAAATCTAATACTGACAAAAAAAATTATTAAAAGGGATATGAAAAAAATATATATATAAGCTAACAAAAAAAATAATCCAAATTATGTATAAAAAAATGCATGAAAAAAAAAACATAAATTAATTTAAATAAATATCGCACCAAAAAAATATTTTAATAAAAAATGTTAACAACAAAAAAATAATTTAAGCAATCCAAAAACAAAAACCTAATACCCTAAATAAACTAATGTCCCTAACTAAACAATAAACGATACCCTACACTAAGTCCAAAATGACTACGGAAAAAAAAAATACACAAAACCAAAAAAAAAACAAACAACTTCTGGGCTTGATGGATGCCCGTTGCCTTCCCTCCCTACACATAACGTTCCTATGGCAACACTGAAAAAAAAACTAAGAACGTCCCTAAACAAATAAAAAAAAAACTACACCTACTTCACCACATCATGGACCACTGAAAAAGAAAATTTAGCACATATTAAATAACAACACAAACATTTTCAGAAACAATTTACAATTTGTTTATTATATAACATTTAAAATACTTAAAACTAATTTACAAATCTCTTGTATTTATTTACAATATCAATATTTTATTTATTTATTAACATGAATATTTTTTTTTTTAACAATACAGATTATTTTAATTTATTTCATTTAAATAGTTTTTTTTTATGTATTAAGTATTAATTTGTTTTATTTAAAATTAATTTTAAGTAATATTTTATTTTAAGTGTATAGTTTTATTCTGTTAAAGTCTAATTTTTTTTTTTTTAAGTTTTATTTAATTTAAGCATGTATATATTTTTTTTTATTTAAGTAAATTATATTTTTTTTTATTGAATTTTATTTATCTTAGTGTAATATTTATTTTATTCAAATTTAGTTTACTTTTAAGTTTTATTTATTTAAATGTATCAATTATTTTATATAAAAATTTTTTATAATATTTTAACTTTTATTTCTTTAAGTGTACTTTTATTTTTTTTAAATCTTAGTTTTTACTTGAGTTTTATTTCTTTAAGCGTACTTTTATTTCATTTAATTTTAATTTGGATTTTATTTAAGTATTGTTAAATTTTATTTTAAGTGTATAATTCTAATTTAGTGTATAGCTTTATTTTAAGTATACAATTTTATTTCATTATGTTTAATTTTGTTTTATTTAAATTTTATTTTATTTGAATTCTATTTTATTTAAATATATTTTTTTTTTATTGTATTTTATTTATTTAAGTGTAGTGTACTAAGTTTTAGTTTACTTTTAATTTTGTTTTTTTTTTATTTATTTAAGTGTAATTATATTTATTTAAGTGTAATTTGATTTATTTAAGTCTATAATTTTATTTAAGTTCTACTTATATTTATGATATTTTTTTTTTATTTTTGTATTATTTTATTTATTTAAGCATTTTATTATATTCTTCTTTTTTTTTTTAAGTGTATAATTTTATTTAAGTATTGTTTTATTTATTTATTTAAGTATTCTATTATATTATATATTTTCTTTAAGTGTATAATTTTATTTAAGTATTGTTTTATTTATTTATTTAAGTATTCTATTATATTATATATTTTCTTTAAGTGTATAATTTTATTTATTTATTTTTTTTTGTTAAGTTTAATTTATTTTTTTTAATTGTATCATAAAAAAAATGAAAACCATATTATTTTCTTTATTTATATTTTTTTTCTCTTCTATATATGTATTTTTACGATACAAAAACTATGGGCCCACCTTTCTTGTACCCTTTTTTTGGGCTCAATATTGCCTATCTAAAAATAATAATTTTATTCCCTGTTGTTTTCCTTTTTTTTTTTTTTTATTTTATTTATCTATCTATATTTATTTTATTCAAAAATTTTTCCTACATATTATTCTCCAAATTTTTTTTTTTTTGCTTTTCTTTCTATATTTTTTTTTAAATTATTACACCTTTTATTTATTTTATTTTTATTTATTAATAAATTTTTTATTTTATATTTTATATTTTATTTTTACAAACATACAATTAAACAAACACTACAATATAAAACATATACAACAAATACATACTTAAATCTAAATTTTTATTTTTTTTTTTTTTAATTATTTTTTTTTTTCAAAAATTTTAGTTTTAGCCTAATTTTATTTTTAGCCAATTTTTATTTTTTTATTTTTTTTTTTATTTATTTATTTATTTCAATTTAATCCAAAATTTTAGTTTTAATTTACTTTAGTTCTTTTTACTTTTTTTTTTTTATTTAAATTTTTTTAAAATTTATATATATATTTTTTTTTTTAATTCTTTAAATTTTATTTATATATATATAGCCAAAAATTTATTTTTTTTCCTCGTTTTTTTTTTTATTTAAATTGTATTAATTTTAAATTTTAATTTAGTTTACAATTTTTTTTTTTTTGCAGAAATTTAATTTTGGGTTTTTTTTTTTTTTAAGTGTACTTAACCCTGCCGCTGCTGTTTGCAGGTGCATAATTTTTTTTTGCTGCAGATGTTGTTCTTGCTGCTGTTTTTGTGGTCGTCTCTCGTTGTTGTTGTTGTTTTTCGCTGGTGTTGTTGTGGTGTTTGCCGTCGCTTTCAGTATTGTTGTAAATGTCGTTGTTGTTCTCCGCTGTTGTGGTTGCTCCGATGCCAAGAGCTATGCGGGCGCTTCGTCGCACAAACAAATATGGTGCTCCACTGCACAATTAATCGTCGGGCGCTCCGCAGCTCAAAAATAATTCGCTGGTGCTCCGCTGGCACAAACAATGGTCAGGCGCTCCGCCGGCACAGACAACATTCGGTGGTGCTCCGCTAGCAGATTCAATAGGCGGGCGCTCCGCAGGTACAACCAATGGGTGTGCTCCGGTGGACACAACCAACCAATTTGCGGATGCTCCGCTGGCGCAAAAACAATTTGTGGGCGCTCCGCTAAAATGATTCGCGGGTGCTTCGCTAGCACAAAAAGTTGCAAAAAGGGCCGGGCGCTCGCAGTTAACAAAAAAAAACAAATCGTTGTTAAACAAAAATATGACCGTAGCGCGACCCGACAATTCAACAAATAAAAAAAATTATTGAATTTCCGCACGATTTTGACGGATGATTTTTTGATGTCCGACCGTCGGTTTCGAGTCTCCTTTCTTTAAGACCGGAAATTCGCCATCCTTCTTTTCTTTTTTCTTTTTTTTATCCTGGCAATGCTTTTTTATGTCAGTCATCCATTTGTCTTTGGAGGTGTTCCAAAGATTCACTTGTTCTGACAGCTCGCATCAGTGTTGCATCACAGGTGTCCGTCACAAAGCCAGTTTCCGGATGAGCAGCCTGTCAAACGTCGGAAGCTGGAAACAACGCCAGTCCGGACACCCTCGCTATCGAAATGCCATTTTTTTTTTTGAGGTTAGTACAGAGAAATACAAATAAATATACGACTAAACATACAAATAACCTATGAATATATAAACTTAGAATACTTAATACTAATATCACAAAAATACATATATATATATTGCACAGAATGGTTATCACAGGACTCAAGAAATATCACAGATCATCTATATTTTGAGGTTACCGAATATCGGAACCAAAAAAAAACTTGCTAGCCTTATACCAAAAAAATTACAATTAATCTTTTTTTTTCTTTTCAGGTAGTCAAGGATTGTCCCCGTAAGTTTATAACATTCCTTTTTATTTTTATTTGATTAATTGGTATATATATTTGGTATATATTTGGTTAGCGTTCTGACCCGTTTTTTCTTTTTTTTGTGCTATAACTTTTAGGTGCTGTCACTGTGTACTCCGTGGACCTTTTTTTTTTATTAATATATATTTTATCTGTATATATATATATATCTTTGTTTTTTTTTTTTATTTAGTTATATACATTTTTTTATTTTTTTATTTAGTCATTTTAAATATTTTTAAGTTGAGTTTCAGGTGATTGGTGTTACTATTTTTTTAAAATTTCAAATGTTGTGCATGTACGATCCCTATAGGTTTTCCTAGCAAGTCTGCAATCTCATATAGATTTTTGCCAACCGCTTGTTTTATGCGACATTTTATCCAGGGTCTGCATAACTTGCTATTAATGGCCTTGGAAAAATTGCTTTGCACAAAGTTTTTTCTGAAAACTTCCTGCCCTGGCCTAAAACTTATTTCTTTGGCTCTTTTGTTGTATGTTTTCTGGTTGTTTTCATATGCTTTGTGCAATTTTTCTTTGATTCGTTTCCGTACTAGTTGCATTTGGTCTGTTTTTGGTAGGATATTTAGGTCGCCTTCATTGATTACGTTTAGGCGTTTGATTATTTTGTATGCGCTCGCATGTGTAATCATATTGTTGCCAAACAAAGCAAAATATGGCGACATTCCTATCGAGGCATGTACTGAGGCGCTTAAGGCACATTCGATGTCTGATAAATTTCTGTCCCATTCTGTTTGGTCATTCTGTAGATATGTTCGTATGCTACTAAGGATAGATTGATTTACTCGCTCGCTTGCATTCGATTGCGGAGAGTAAATGGCGGTTTTCATATGATGAATTCCAAATAGTTCCATCAGTTCCTGAAATTCATTGCAAACAAACTGCTTTCCATTGTCTGAATGCAGAATTTCTGGAACTCCAAATTTGTGGAACACTTCAGACGTTATAATAGCCGCCGAGGTGGCTTTCTTAAGGGCTTTTAGAAGAACAAATTTTGTTTGGTGATCTAACACGATAAATATGAAACAATTCCCTAACTTCGAGCGTCGATAAGGTCCAAGAAAATCTACATATATTTTCTGGAAAGGTTTAGTAGTTATCACTTCTGCCCCCATAGTTGGTCGTAATATTTGATTAGTGTGTTTACACTCTTTACATGTTTCACAATTTTTGATGGCTAGCTTCACTTGGTTGCACATCCCAGGCCAATAGAAATATTCCCTTACATTGAACAAAGTTTTGGCGAAGCCACCATGAGCCGTATTATTCTCATGAGCTCTTTTGATGACATCGTTGGTTAACTCGTCGGGAACCCACAGTTTCCAACAAGTGTCTTCCTGATCTTTGTCCCCACTATAAAACTCTGTTCGTTTGTAAACGAACCCATCTATAACCTTTAGGTCTGGTAACTGCTCACTATTATCCTCTATTGTCTTCTGTAAGTCCGTATAGGTCTGATTTTTGAATGCGTCCGAACTTAAATCTAATATTGCACAATGCCCTAAGTCTAATTCCTCTATTTCTATTCTCGATAACATATCAGGTACTATATTTTTCGACCCACTCCTATGCTCAATTTCGAATGCGTATCCTTGCAATTTAAGGCTCCAACGGGCAAGTCGACCACACAGGTCTTGTTGCTTCATTAGCCACTTCAGACTAGAATGGTCGGTTATCACAGTAAATGGCATCATTTCAATATATTGCCTATATTTCGCGATAGCTACGACCACTGCCAAGCATTCTTTTTCAGTCGTGGTATAATTTTTTTGAGCAGAATTTAATTTCTGCGACATACATTCGATGGGACGCTCTTCTCCATCGGCATCTTTTTGAAAAAGAACTGCACCTATCCCTACAGTAGACGCATCACACTGAACATAAAAGTGTTTCGAAAAATCGGGACTGATTAACACGGGACTTGACATTAATTTGACTTTAAGGACATCAAATGCTTCTTGGGCTTCTTGGGTGAATTCAAATTTCTTAGTTTTTTTCAGTGTATCAGTGATAGGTGCGGTGAAAGTAGAAAAATCCTGAATAAATCGTCGATACCAGCCTACCGTGCCTAGAAACCTCCGAACTTCTTTCGGATTCTTTGGTGTTGTAATATTTTGTATGGCCTCGACTTTATTTGGGTCAGTTTTCATTTTTCCATCACCTATTATATATCCTAGATATTTCAATTCTTTGAAACAGAACTTCGACTTTTTCATGTTGATAGTTAGACCAGCCTCTGTGAGTCGTTGGCCTACTTGGGTTAACATATCTATGTGCGTGTTGAAATCGGATGATACGATCAACAAGTCGTCCAGATACACAAATACGCGATCTTTGAGTTCCGACGGTATCACGTGGTCCATTAACCTACAAAGACGTTGCGCAGCGTTACACAGTCCAAAAGGCATTACTTTAAACTGGTAGAGTGGCCTACCCTGGACTGTGAACGCAGTTTTTGGTCGGCTGGCTTCCTCTAATGGTATTTGCCAGAACGCGTCTTTGAGGTCTACCGCCGAAATAAAAATGGTATCACCTAGCCTACTCAACAAACCGTCGATGTTTGGTAACGGGTACGCATCTTTTTTGGTCACCTTATTTAACTCACGTGCATCAAGACAAAGACGGTTTTTGCCTGGCTTTATAACTAGCGTGGTTCGATTATTCCAACTCGCTTGATTGGCTAACTCAATCACGTCTAAGCTGAGCATTCGGTCAAGTTCATCAAAAGTTAATTTTTGAATCGCAGGTGAGATCGGGTAGTATCGCATCTTTTTTGGTGGTGCATCGCCTGTATCGATCAAATGTGTTTCTAGGTGAGTTTTCCCTAAACCAAATTTTGTAAAACATTTAAACTCACTCTTTGCTCTATCTAACATAAAATTCTGTTCCCTACTTAAGACGTGCATATTAAAACTTTCACTATCACTGTCATGTTCTACAGATATCTCACTAACACTGTTGACAAAACATGGACTGATACCAAACGATTTCTTTGCGTTCAGCTTTACGGTTCTTATATCTACTCCTAGTACTAATGATTTTCTTGCTTATTTCACTATTCTTATCCCTTAATATCTCCTCTCTTTTTTTATTATAATTTTCTAATCTTATGTGGTATGGTATTAATTCTCTAACTCTATTAACTATGCTATTGGTGGGTGTCTCCGGTGTTCTATTAATAATTTTAAATCCTACATCTGCTGGGACGGGTTTTGTCGAGAACATGAAGCCCCAGTCATCGCCATGTTCCGGGGACTGTTTCCCGAACACTTAGGACATTTAGGAGTAATCACACCATCTAAACCACATTTAAAACAAAACAAATTCCTCACACTAGACGGACACTCAAAAAAACTATGACCAGGTGTTTTACAGTTCCAACACGTTCGAACTCGTATGGCACATTCGTTCGATGTGTTGAAAGCGTCTATCTGACAGAAGCGTTCCTGCTCATCTGGAAACTCGAGTTCATTTACTCTCTTGTAGGGCGGTGCTCGATGGTTGTCCCTTTCTCGCTGGCGGTTATTTAGAGTTCTCTCAGCTCTCCTACACTCGACTAACAATTGGTCTAGTGTTGTGAGCTGCATTGGGAAAACTAATTGATAGACACCGTCTTTCAGGTTGTCTTTAACCATCCTCACTATTTCTACCTCAGGCATTTGCACTCGCATTTGGTTTCGGAGTAGCGCAATACTGTTTATAAATGCCTCTACACTCTCGTTTCCAGCCTGTCTCCTTTCCATAATCTTCCTTTGAATCTCGTAGTCGCTCTCATATCGTCGAAACTTACGGATCATATGGTATTTTAAATAATCCCACTCACAAAAAGGGTTTTGTCTTCTAAAAGACCAGCACCACTTACTAGCCTCGCCTGACAACATCTGATGAAAACCCTTCATCAAGACTGGATAGGGGCACTGATAATCCTCTCTTATTGATTCAACTCTAAATATGAAATCTTCGATGGGAGCTGTTTTTAGCGTACCATCAAAGTTGATTCCCCACTTATCAAACTTATACCTCATTGGATTAGGAATGGGCGGTTGACTTCGCATATAAGTGTTGTTTTGTTGCACTGCCTGATAGGGAGGTACGTTTACCGGGTAAGGGTGATTAATATTGTCCCTAGGAAGTCTATATGCAGATTGTGATTGTGGAAGAGATTGGTGTTGATCTGGCCCTTGTCTAGGCGGATCAAAGGATCTTTGGTGATCTTCAGGCGCGGTTCTATCATGACTAGTTTGGTTGCTAATGGCTCTTTCCTCACTGAGAGATTGTCGCACCATTTGAGGAACTAATCTCATGACAGCCGACTCCACACTCCTCATCAAGCTCGCTTGTCCAGCTCCTACCGATGCACTAACATATTCTTTCAGTGTTAGTCCATCAGCGTTTACTACGGAGTCAGAATTTACTGGCTGATTAATACCTAACTCTCGTTGGTGAGTCGCATACTCTTCACGGATACCTTGTGCGGTTACGCTGTTATAAACTGGTGACGATAAACCGTTAGCTCCTGCAGTTGCTGAGGTGCCAGCGTTTAATGTCGCTGCCGCATCATGTAGAGCGTTAGCACTGGTAGTAGGGGCATTTGGGAGAGGTCTACCTCTACCATTACCTGATCGTAGGTCATAATGGCTACCTTGGTTTGTCATGTTCGCCAATCACCGAAATGTTTATATATTATGTATGTTATGTTTTTTTTTTTTCAATATGGGGTAAATATGGGATTATGGGATAATAAATAATAAATAACACAAAACAAGTAAATTATAAATAAGAACAAAATAAATAAAAACAGAAAAGAATGGGTTAAATAAATTATTAGGGTGTATAATTAGAATAACAAAAACTTAATATATAAAAAAAAGTGTATAAATAACGAAAAAAAATATATAATAAAAACAAAAAAAAAATCTTAATAAATAATTTAATAAATAAATGAAAAACGCATATAAATGACGAAAAAAATTATAATTACTAAAGTAGAATAAACAATAAGGAATGTATAATCAACGAAAAGGAGAAACAAAGTATAAATAACGAAAAAAATGTGTATAATTACTAAAATTCGAAAATGAATAATGGAAAAAATGTATAAATTAATAAATAAATAAATAATTATGTAAATAAGTATTCAAAATAAATAACGAAAACTTATAAAATCGAATAAATAATTACAAATCAAAATATTTGTAATAAAAAAAAACGAAAATAAATAATAAATAAATTAGTAAAGATGGTTAGTAAGTAAGTGGCAACTCGATCTCTGTAAATGTGGTCCTTTTGTGGCTTTTCGAGTGTAATTCTAAGCTTTTTGTTTTATTTTCTTTTGTTTATAGCTAGTTTTAAGTTTTATGTACAATTACGTAGCTCTTTTTTTATCATTAAGTTATTTTGTATTTAATTGTTTCCTAAATTTAATTAGAAATGAAAATGTAAATAACTTCAATTTTGTACGGTTCGGCTTATTAATGTTTTAATAAATAAAACACAAAAAAAAAAACTATTATTTTATTGAATTTAAATGCTAATCAGGTACTTGGTAACTTTAAATTGATAATTATCGTCTCATCGTAGCAACTATCACAATTAAACTGACAGGACATACGCTGAAACAACAAAAATAACACCTTAAATAGAAACTTAGAATGCGTGTAGCAAAAATTGACGAAATTTACGACATCAATTTGACATACAGACACTCTAACGTCACTCTAACCAATACCTAACCACAAACTATAGGGCAAACGTTTATTGAAAAAAAAACTAAAAAAAAACGAATACTGAACACAGGATTTAACTCGTGAAAGGTGGTGTCGACGCAAATGTACCGGTTTCAAAAACCGAGTACATGACTATCGACTACCACATTCACGAATAAAAAACCGGTTCACACCTAACATGAAACAAAATTTATTTTAATTGTTTGGACGTTCACTTCTGTAACGTAGCAACGCAGGACTAACATGAAGTATTTGCCTGGGACTTACGATTACAAAACTAAACAGACAAACAAGTAAAAAACGAGACACTTAAACAAAATGCTCGTACGTTGGGCGCCAAATGTAACGAAAAGCGAATTAATCGATAACCGATTTCGATTGGAGCTGGCGTAGGCACTGGCGGTCGCTCGGCTAAGCTCGCCGGAAATGTCGTGGGACTTGAGGCTCCATTCGCCGTTACATTAAAAAAAAAAACTTGCCTACTATTTGAATTCGAACCAAAAAAAAATTAACGAACAAAAAAAAAATTTACACGCAAAAAAAAATGACTCACGCAACAACAAATCTAATACTGACAAAAAAAATTATTAAAAGGGATATGAAAAAAAAATATATATAAGCTAACAAAAAAAATAATCCAAATTATGTATAAAAAAATGCATGAAAAAAAAAACATAAATTAATTTAAATAAATATCGCACCAAAAAAATAAATTAATAAAAAATGTTAACAACAAAAAAATAATTTAAGCAATCCAAAAACAAAAACCTAATACCCTAAATAAACTAATGTCCCTAACTAAACAATAAACGATACCCTACACTAAGTCCAAAATGACTACGGAAAAAAAAAATACACAAAACCAAAAAAAAAACAAACAACTTCTGGGCTTGATTGATGCCCGTTGCCTTCCCTCCCTACACATAACGTTCCTATGGCAACACTGAAAAAAAAAACTAAGAACGTCCCTAAACAAATAAAAAAAAAACTACACCTACTTCACCACATCATGGACCACTGAAAAAGAAAATTTAGCACATATTAAATAACAACACAAACATTTTCAGAAACAATTTACAATTTGTTTATTATATAACATTTAAAATACTTAAAACTAATTTACAAATCTCTTGTATTTCTTTACAATATCAATATTTTATTTATTTATTAACATGAATATTTTTTTTTTTTAACAATACAGATTATTTTAATTTATTTCATTTAAATAGTTTTTTTTATGTATTAAGTATTAATTTATTTTATTTAAAATTAATTTTAAGTAATATTTTATTTTAAGTGTATAGTTTTATTTTGTTAAAGTCTAATTTTTTTTTTTTTTTTTTTTAAGTTTTATTTAATTTAAGCATGTATATATTTTTTTTTATTTAAGTAAATTATATTTTTTTTTATTGAATTTTATTTATCTTAGTGTAATATTTATTTTATTCAAATTTAGTTTACTTTTAAGTTTTATTTATTTAAATGTATCAATTATTTTATATAAAATTTTTTTATAATATTTTAACTTTTATTTCTTTAAGTGTACTTTTATTTTTTTTAAATCTTAGTTTTTACTTGAGTTTTATTTCTTTAAGCGTACTTTTATTTCATTTAATTTTAATTTGGATTTTATTTAAGTATTGTTAAATTTTATTTTAAGTGTATAATTCTAATTTAGTGTATAGCTTTATTTTAAGTATACAATTTTATTTCATTATGTTTAATTTTGTTTTATTTAAATTTTATTTTATTTGAATTCTATTTTATTTAAATATATTTTTTTTTTATTGTATTTTATTTATTTAAGTGTAGTGTACTAAGTTTTAGTTTACTTTTAATTTTGTTTTTTTTTTATTTATTTAAGTGTAATTATATTTATTTAAGTGTAATTTGATTTATTTAAGTCTATAATTTTATTTAAGTTCTACTTATATTTATGATATTTTTTTTTTATTTTTGTATTATTTTATTTATTTAAGCATTTTATTATATTCTTCTTTTTTTTTTTTAAGTGTATAATTTTATTTAAGTATTGTTTTATTTATTTATTTAAGTATTCTATTATATTATATATTTTCTTTAAGTGTATAATTTTATTTAAGTATTGTTTTATTTATTTATTTAAGTATTCTATTATATTATATATTTTCTTTAAGTGTATAATTTTATTTATTTATTTTTTTTTGTTAAGTTTAATTTATTTTTTTTAATTGTATCATAAAAAAAAATGAAAACCATATTATTTTCTTTATTTATATTTTTTTTCTCTTCTATATATGTATTTTTACGATACAAAAACTATGGGCCCACCTTTCTTGTACCCTTTTTTTGGGCTCAATATTGCCTATCTAAAAATAATAATTTTATTCCCTGTTGTTTTCCTTTTTTTTTTTTTTTATTTTATTTATCTATCTATATATTATCTATCTACATATTATTCTCCAAATTTTTTTTTTTTTGCTTTTCTTTCTATATTTTTTTTTAAATTATTACACCTTTTATTTATTTTATTTTTATTTATTAATAAATTTTTTATTTTATATTTTATATTTTATTTTTACAAACATACAATTAAACAAACACTACAATATAAAACATATACAACAAATACATACTTAAATCTAAATTTTTATTTTTTTTTTTTTTAATTATTTTTTTTTTTCAAAAATTTTAGTTTTAGCCTAATTTTATTTTTAGCCAATTTTTATTTTTTTATTTTTTTTTTTATTTATTTATTTATTTCAATTTAATCCAAAATTTTAGTTTTAATTTACTTTAGTTCTTTTTACTTTTTTTTTTTATTTAAATTTTTTCAAAATTTATATATATATTTTTTTTTTTAATTCTTTAAATTTTATTTATATATATATAGCCAAAAATTTATTTTTTTTCCTCGTTTTTTTTTTTTTATTTAAATTGTATTAATTTTAAATTTTAATTTAGTTTACAATTTTTTTTTTTTGCAGAAATTTAATTTTGGGTTTTTTTTTTTTAAAGTGTACTTAACCCTGCCGCTGCTGTTTGCAGGTGCATAATTTTTTTTTGCTGCAGATGTTGTTCTTGCTGCTGTTTTTGTGGTCGTCTCTCGTTGTTGTTGTTGTTTTTCGCTGGTGTTGTTGTGGTGTTTGCCGTCGCTTTCAGTATTGTTGTAAATGTCGTTGTTGTTCTCCGCTGTTGTGGTTGCTCCGATGCCAAGAGCTATGCGGGCGCTTCGTCGCACAAACAAATATGGTGCTCCACTGCACAATTAATCGTCGGGCGCTCCGCAGCTCAAAAATAATTCGCTGGTGCTCCGCTGGCACAAACAATGGTCAGGCGCTCCGCCGGCACAGACAACATTCGGTGGTGCTCCGCTAGCAGATTCAATAGGCGGGCGCTCCGCAGGTACAACCAATGGGTGTGCTCCGGTGGACACAACCAACCAATTTGCGGATGCTCCGCTGGCGCAAAAACAATTTGTGGGCGCTCCGCTAAAATGATTCGCGGGTGCTTCGCTAGCACAAAAAGTTGCAAAAAGGGCCGGGCGCTCGCAGTTAACAAAAAAAAACAAATCGTTGTTAAACAAAAATATGACCGTAGCGCGACCCGACAATTCAACAAATAAAAAAAATTATTGAATTTCCGCACGATTTTGACGGATGATTTTTTGATGTCCGACCGTCGGTTTCGAGTCTCCTTTCTTTAAGACCGGAAATTCGCCATCCTTCTTTTCTTTTTTCTTTTTTTTATCCTGGCAATGCTTTTTTATGTCAGTCATCCATTTGTCTTTGGAGGTGTTCCAAAGATTGACTTGTTCTGACAGCTCGCATCAGTGTTGCATCACAGGTGTCCGTCACAAATGCGACAAAAAAGATGCCGGTCACCGATTTAAAATCGCGCGAGAAACTCTTCATCGACCCGCAATCGCATCGTATTATTTTTAAGTTAATTATTTAATTGCTAATTTAATGTTATGTTTATTGTTTACAATTTATTTGACAGTAAGTGACAGAGTTGCCGGTTTATAATAAATGTATAAAAAGGACTTTATATTTTACAACTCTAATTGTTTTGCATGATGCTGATATGAACGCCTTTGCATGAACGTGCATGATACGCTACGTTCACTTATAAACAAAGCAAAATTATACAAAATAAAACAAAAAAAAATAAAATTCCATAGATTTAATTTTTATTGCGTTGAATGTAATATTTGCTATTCAGATTTTCTTTTAAAAACGCCTTTTGTTTGCCCTTGTTTTGCTTCGCTCGATGCATTTGTTTAATGCAGAGAACCCATCCACTTTGATGACATCTATAATATAACTAGATATATAAGAAATATATTCCAATTTAATTTATTTTAATTTTTATCAATTGTTTATAATTTAATCCAAAACTTTTTATCACCTTTCGCTGCGAAGAAAAAAGCAAACGTAAAGAATAACATACAAATAAAAAATGATGGCAAACTAACGCGCAATATATATTAGTTTTTATTACTAGTAAAATTATGGGTCTTTTATCCAGAATTGGTCCTGTAGGGATGTATTTCAAATTAGTTATGTATGAGTAAGAAAATATAGTCTTGTCTTTGTGTTGGAGTTTCGTTAAGGCATGGGATTGTATCTTCTGTGAGTCTCACTGTATCTCCTAGGGTTGCATTTTTTCAAAACTATGCTATTTTTATATGAAAATTTAAAAAAATGCAACCCTAGGATATACAGTGAGACTCACCTCAGCAGTTGTGTAACAGTTGAGTAATTTTCGCTTGAATGGCATGCTACCCTCAACATGTTAAGTGAGCGGTCGTCATTTTTTCCAGCAAGAATTTTTTACGCTACATTTGCGCTGCCTTTGTTATCCATTCGATGACATTTTAACTCAAATATTTATAAATAAAAATGGAATTTAGATTAGAAAATATGTTTTCAATCAATAAAAGGGTTGTATGTAACTTTAATAAAATATCTATAATAAATTATTTTGTAAATTGACAGCTGAGGTAGCAGTGCATTCAATATAAGTAAACGATTAGTTAGTGAGCAGTCTCGCAGCAGTTGAGGTCGCTGAATGCAGCCAATGTAAATTGGGCATAAAAGCTTACCGAAATCTATTAGTGTTTGGACTTCTGTGAATATTTAAAACAATATACCGACCGCCCCCGCAAACCTTGATTAGGCTCTAGAATTATATTCGAGAGCTTGAAATATACAAGCTTAGAAAAACACGTCTACCACATTTTGGATCTATTTTCTGAAGTTGTCTTGGCGATCGGTCTTGAAGTGTACGATATTGGTTGGATGACACATAACGGGATAATGAATTGAAAAATGCTCTTTTTGTGGCCTATATAAGGATCCCCTTTCATTACTTATTTTGCAGGAATAAGTCAATATTTAATAGAAAAAAAGTAAATGTAGTTTAATTTGATATCGAGTTGAAAATAAAGGTCCATTCATATCATACAGCACGTTGCGTATCATGCACGACAAATATTCTTCAGTACATTTTATATGAGAGTGTTCATATCATGCGTTTTAGGTCCGTTCATGCACGTATCGTATCATGCAACATATTTTTGCAGGAGCCTTTCGCATGCATTGTTATAGAAATATAAAATATTTACTGCTTTTTCTTGTTTTTATTAAAAAATTTTGAGATTGTAGTGATGTTGTAGTATTTTTTAATTATTTATTTTAACAAGACTACCCTTTTTTTCAACGTCAAATAATTTGAATCAAATTTAAATTAAATGTCAAAAAGTTGTTATCGAGTACATGCTCGATCACGTTATCACATCGTCGATCTCGCAAATCCTGGCGTTTGGGCAGCATCAACTCCAAGAGCCGCAGTGGTCAATTTTCGGAACGCAACTTAGTGCTTTCCTAACTCGCAAAGTGCTAATGGCCCACAGCCTTGTCCTGCGCTTATCCTGCAGAGAACCGGCTGTCATAAGACTTCCCGTATCAAATCAAGCAGATTAATAAACGCGAAATAATTTGGGGCGCCAAGAAAATTGAAGATGTGCGCTAAGTGGGGACACGCGCAGTTCTCACCAGTCGCACCTACAATTGGTTTTTATCAGTATTCCCTTGATGGCTCATTGCAAAAAAAATATTAATCAATCATCTGCGGATAAAAAATAAATAATATATTATGTTTTAAGTTCTTTAGTTTTTATTTCTTAACATGATAGAATGGAAATTTCAAAAGAAAACATTTTTTTATTTTAGAGATCATTTAATGAGATGACAAATCAGCTATGCATGTATAAACGAAATTTTCGGAAGTTTGAAGACAACAAAGAAGAGCAAGAAGCCTTGATTGTGAAAAGCTACACTCTCAGAAATTTATTGTTATTTCCGACAATATTGTAACAATCTTGATGTTCAAAATAGATCTCATGATCAGATTGTCAATATATTGTCGACTTGACATTCAGATTGTTAATATTCAAAATGTCATGAGATTGTTGAAATTGTCATTTTTAAAAACAATTTAATTAACAGCTTAAAAATGTAATTGTAAAATCCAAAATACGATTGTACATTCATAATTTATTATTTAATTAATGTACATAGATTGAATATCACTAAGCCAAACCCGTGTGTACGGCAATGGCTTATTAAAAAGATACATCTTCTGGTTGTTGTCAAAAAAATGTTGCGACAGATGAAATCTTGCATTTAAGTAAAGTATTCCTCTTGAGGCTTCTGGTTGTTGAATCACTCTGCAAAGCACAAATATTAATAAATAATATTAATTCTAAAAATATTTCTCACTTTTTCTTGATGTTTAAAAATTTATAAACACGTTCAAAATAATTAATTGACAACTATCCGATGCCAGAATACGGAGGTGCCACATATTTTTAAAATGACAATCTCATATGGTTAAAATGTAACAATATAATTCGGAGAGTGTACAAGAAAAAAGCTGAAAATTTGAAAACAGTTAAGAGAGAAGAGAAAAAACAAGATACTTCATGCAATTACTGTAAGAAAAAAGGTCACTGGGTTCGTGATTGCAAGAAATGGATTGCTGATGGTCGTCCACCCAAAGATAAAAGCCAAAATAGTAATATTGCTCTACCATTGGTATGTAATAATGCGAATGTTATTATGACCGATAATGATTGGTGGATTGACAATGGAGCTACGCGACATGTTACTAATTCTATGGAGATGTTTGCTAAATTTGAGGAATTCAATACGCCGAATGAAATAAAAGCTGCTGGAAGTCAATCTTTAAAAGCTATCGGTATGGGAGTAATTGAAATTAATTCTAAAGTTAACAACAAGATCCAGCATTTAAAGCTTGTCGATGTTTGGTATGTTCCTGGAATATCAAGGAATTTATTTTCGGTATTAGCCAGTCAAGATAAAAACAAATACAGCGTTTTTAAGTCAACAACATCGAACTGTACGTTAGAAGTCAGCGGGCAAGTTGTGCTTTGTGGTTATCGTCAAGAAAAAGGTGGTTTGTATAAAGCTGACTTAACACCAATATATCCAGAGAAAGTCAATGCTGCTGTTAATGTATCAAGTCTACAACTTTACCATGAGCGATGGGGTCACCAAGATAAGAGGCATGTTAAGAATATGATGGAGAGCGCGTTAGGTATTAAAGTCAAAGCTGAAACTGAAATTTGTGAACCGTGTGTGTATGGAAAAGCGCATAGATTTCCATTTGGAACGAGGAAGCAATTAACATGTCCTGGAGAGCTAGTATCCACTGACGTCTGCGGACCTTTCCCAGTATCATATCAAGGAAAAAGATATTTAGTAGTATTTATGGATCAATTTACTAAATTTCGATATGGATATTTTATTGCCAAAATGTCTGATGTAATTGATATTCTTAAAAATATGATTGCTCACGCCAAAATGCAAGGTCATGCAATTAAAGAGCTACTGAGTGATAACGGTGGTGAATTTAACAACAAGCATGTTAATGCTATATTACAGTCAAATGGCATTACGCAAAGACTAACTGCTCCATATACGCCGGAGCAGAATGGGGGTTCTGAGAGAGAAAATAGAACAATTATGGAGATGGCTAGAACCTTTAAGTACTTTAAGTACTCGAACTCCGGCATTGAGTTTCCAGATGCATTATGGGCAGAATTTACAAATAGTGCGATTTATATTCTAAATAGAACTTGCAAGTCTTCCATAAAAGATGTTAGTCCATATGAGTTGTGGATGGGCAAGAAGCCTCGCATAAAACATTTAAGAATAGTTGGATCGACATGTTATTTTCATGTGCCAAAGCAGAATCGTAAGAAGTTAAATAGAAAGGCTATTAAGGGCTAGTTGGTTGGATATGATGGTGAGGAACGCTATAGAATTTACAACAAAGAGAAGAATACTGTTAATTTATCAAGAGATGTGATTTTTAATGAAAAACTAATAGAATGCAAAGAATTTAACAAGTTGTCAAATGAAGAACAAAAGAACTGTACAGATTTACCAGAAGTTAGGTTACAAATTAAGGAGTGCAACTTCGCGAATAATGATGATAAGTCGATTAAACTAAAAATTGAAAATTCTGAAGACGTAGAAGAAATTAAAACAGATGAAAATGTCGCTAACGATAAATTTTTTGAATTCTCAGAAGACAGTTCTACAGATGACGTAGACATTCAAAGACAAAAGCGCATAAGAGATGATACAATTTCAGAAGAAGAATTGCCAATTTCGAAAAGGCTTAGAGATAGAACATTATTAAAAAACAGTAAATATGATGATTATGTAATGACGATTTCTGACTATATTAGTAAACAACATCCTACAATATATAATGAAGTCTTAAATAGCGCAGAAAAGGAACTGTGGCTAGAAGCGATGAAATCAGAGCTGCATTCTTTAAAAGAAAACAAAACTAGGGAAATGTCAAGTTTATCAAAAGATGGGAAAGCGTTACCTTGCAAGTGGGTATTCCGAGTAAAAACAAATGCAGATGGTTCTGTAGACAAATATAAAGCTCGCTTAGTAATAAAAGGCTTCAATCAACGCGCAGGAATAGATTACAGTGAAACATTTAGCCCAGTTGCAAAAATAGGCACAATTCGAGCTGCAAGCGAAAAAATGCATATTTCTCAATTCGATGTTTCTACTGCATTTCTTTATGGTGAGCTGAAGGAAATTATATATATGAAGCAGCCCGATGGTTTTGAAGATGGTACAAATCGTGTGTGCAAGCTACAGAGAAGTCTTTACGGTCTTAAACAAGCTCCAAGATGTTGGAATAAGCGCTTCGGAAGACATTTACTAAAACTCGCGGGCTAGCGGGGAAGATCCATGTTTTTACATCAGGGAAAATAATGGTAAGAAGCTGTTGCTAGTGCTATATGTAGATGATGGGCTAGTCGCGTCAAGTGATGCCAACGACCTGAAAGAATTCTTAGATGAATTGAAAGTTGAATTCAAAATAGTAAATAAAGAAGCTGACTATTTTCTTGTATTCCAAATAAAGAGGAAAAAGCGTTTGCCAAAAAGATTCTGGAAAGATTTAATTTCGATGGTTGTAAAAAGGTAAATACGCCAATGCTGAAAGCAAGTGATCAGGAAAAGAATCTAGAACAAGAGAAGAAGACAGTTGACTTTCCCTATCGACAAATTGTTGGGGCGTTAATGTATTTAATGCTTGGTACACGTCTAGATCTAGCATACAGTGTTATTTTTCTGTCCAGAACTCTGAAAAGTCCTTCACCTGAAGATGTCATACGTGTCAAAAGAGTCTTTAGTACATTGCCGGTACTATTGATCTTGGCATTGTTTACAACGGAGATGCTAAACGTGAATTAGAATGCTATAGTGATGCTGATTTTGGAGGATGTTTAACAACGGGAAGATCAACATCAGGTGTTGTAATTAAATATGCTGGTGGAGCCATTACCTGGATTAGTCAACGTCAAACTATTGTGGCTACTTCGACAACCGAAGCTGAAATGTCGCAGCAACTGAAGCAACAAAAGAAATCATGTGGCTGTATCGTCTATATTCGGAAATAGTATCATTGAAAAATATACCCATATTACAAGTAGATAATGCTGTTGCAGTTCGATTGTCTCAAAACCCAGAATTCCATAGAAGAACCAAACACATTGTTATTAAGCATTTCTTGTTGAACGAAAACTTGAGGTCCTTCAAATTTCTACTTCAGAACAAGTTGCTGACATCATGACAAATCCTCTTCAACCCCTAAGGTTAAAGCTTCTGTGTTCGATGTTGGGTCTACAAAAAGCTAACTCTAAATAACAAGGGAAAGTGTTGAATATGATTATTGTTTGTTATATTATAGTTATAACTGTAACATTAAACACTTTATATATTTTGTAATTTTCTGATCGCAGATATGTTTTGTTATTTGAGAACATGTTACATGAGAACTTTTTTGTATTGTTCATTGAGTTTTTAATAAATACTCAAATACAAAAGTTTCAGCGAACAAACTCGTCACCGATATCAAATCGAACGAGAAACTTTTATCCAGTATTGATCCACAGTACGACGAATCGGCGTCATATGATGCACACGATATGTCGAGATGGACTTGGCTTTAGCACGCGATAGAGTCTTATTTAAGCGCTGGCTCAGTTAATCAAATGAATTTTAAACAAACTTATATTTATACCCTACACTAAGAGTGAAAGGGTATATTCAGTTTGGTACGCCGTTTGTAACACCCAGAAGGAAGCATCTCCGGTGTGGAAAAGTATATATATTCTTGATCAGCATGACCTCCTGAGTCGATTTAGCGATGTCCGTCTGTCCGTCTGTCTGCCTGTCTGTCCGTCTGTCTGTCTGTCCGTCTGTCTGTCTGTTGAAATCCCTAAGACTTTTAAAATTGAAGAGCTAGATAAATGAAACTTATAACTTAGATTACTAATATACCTACGCTGTATGTGCGAAAAAATTGGCGAGATCGGTCCATTGTGACCTATGATCCGACCACTTATGTTCAAATACCTCATATAAAATTTACATATACAGATCAATTTTACTGTATACGTGCTTAGGTAAACTTTTTTGGTCAAATATGTATTGACATCATGCTCAAATACAAGATAATAATGTTTTCCGGCGAAAAGACTTGTGGTTCACCAAAAAATTGGCGAGATCGGTCCATTGTGACCTATGATCCGACCACTTATGTTCAAATACCTCATATAAAATTTACATATACAGATCAATTTTACTGTATACGTGCTTAGGTAAACTTTTTTGGTCAAATATGTATTGACATCATGCTCAAATACATGATAATAATGTTTTCCGGCGAAAAGACTTGTGGTTCACCAAAAAAGAAATCGATATTCGGTACACCTACCCATATGTAAATATGGGTATCAAATGAATGGAAATTCTTCAGCGATTGAATGTTTGTAGTTATTTTCAGGATTCGTATACCCTGGTGACCTATATATCACTTTGAATGGTAACCACACATATGTGTAGGGTATTTATAGTCGGCTTAGACCGACTATAATTTTGATAATCCGAACTATCATAATTACACCTACTTTAAAATTTCCCATGTGATCTAACCTTCCCAACTGGTTTTTATTTGTGTTTTGTTTTGAAAGAAAATGAAAGAGTTGCCGGTTTATGAAAAACGTATAGGAGGAGTTTTCATTTTACAACCCTGAGTGCGTTTGCATGATGCTGAAGACATGAAACTCCGTCAATGTAGATGTAAAAATCGTTTTGTTAGTGTGCGTCGCAGTCGCAATTTGGACAACTTTTTATTCAACTTAGACAACTTTTATTCAACTTGGACAATAATGCCACAGATTTTCTCATTTTAGACATTTTCCCCCCTTTATATTCAACATATTCACCACTGCTTTTGATGTTTGCGCCAAATAGAAATTTAATAACAAATTAATTTTCTGACAACATAAAAATACTCAAAACAAACGTAAACAACGTTTTAGTTTATATATATTTAGTTTTATTCAAAAATTGATCGTGTGAGTACAATTTTCAACCGATTTTGATACGAATTATATCGTTGTCAGGCATGATGAAGAGCTATATTTGGCTGAACAAGCGTACGAAACTGTCAAATAGGACAAGATTTTAAAATATCACAATTTTAGTTTATTTTATTTAAGGTCCTCATTATATTTATATTATGTATGTTTATATCGCTGTAAATACCAAATATGGGACAATATTCCATATTTGGTATTTACAGCGATATAAACATACACATAATTTCATTATAAAAACGATTTATAATATAAATATTAAGATAAACATTATATATATAATAAAGTTATTTTAATATTGTAATATTTGCAAAAGTTTTGTCCCTTTTTCCCTAAACTAATGAAAAGAGGGACACACCGGTTTTATTCACCAAATTGCTATTTTTTTCTCGGAAATTTTACAATTTTTTCAGAAAATGTGAATTATTTTTTCACTTTTCCCTTAGACTATGAATTTTAGGCATAGTTTTAAAAAAATAGTGCTAATTTTTAGACTCATTACGTGTAACTCAAAACTTCTGCATTTGAGTAGTTCGGTTGCAAAAAATGTGTAAAAATTGGCAAATTTCACAAAATTGTCAGCATCTGAATTAACAAACAGCTGTTTTGTGTTGTCGAAAATTTTACACGGTGAAACAACAACAATGCAAGCAGAGATGCGGCAGAGCTCATGTACACAATCCGTGTACCAAAAAATATCATAAAAAACAGTATTTTGCTATGTTAAATTTGTTTTTTGCGAAGTCGCACGTCTTATAGTCTTTGATATGAACGCCTTTGCATGAAGGTCCATGATACGCTTCGTGCATGATACGCTACGTGCTGTCTGTTATGAATAGACCTTAAGGCTAAATCTTGATTTGAAGTAAACGTTGAAATCAATTTAAGAATTAGTGTTAATATTGATTTCAATATAAGGGAATTTTCAAGTTAAGGTTAAGCTACCAGTTTTTATTGAAAAAGCTATGATTCTTAAATTTAGGTTAAAGGTGTTTCAAACGTTAACCTCAACTCTACGATTTGAAAGTAATGATTATTTCAAAGCATTCGCAAGTCACTATTAATAACTTATATATGCATATACAAGAATAATAGAATAATAAGATTACGCATTGCGCATGTACACCCTGTATTGCTGACGTCAAAAACTATGGAATGTCAAGTGAAGGAAATTTAAATTAAGACATTTCATAAATTACAAATATTTATTTCACTGAAATTTTGTTTTTGAAAACATTTTTGCTAAAAAACATTGGCTTCCGGCAGTTTCCTCAGTGGATGCATCAACTATCGTGCTGATCAAGACATTTCTGCACATGGACATTGGAACAACATTATGACACAATGGAAAAAAAGTTGTCAAAAAACTTCTACGTACATGCGCAGAAGATTCAAGTTTTGAACAACGTTCTGCGCAATCTTTGTTTCTATTATTCTTGATGCATATATATGTACCTTTAATGAATTGTTTTTGTTTTTTCATACAATAAAAAGTAAAATAAAAAATTGGTAACCCATATCGTTCGTAATTACGTATTCTTTCGTACGACATCCCTGACTAAAATGTACGCCATTGGTTCAGATTTAGGTAGCAAAAGAGGAGCAAATTCAGACTAAAGGAGACATAGACATCTAACGTATTTTTCAAAACTAAATCTGCGATAAATTACGTTCAAAACAAAGAGCGTATTTTAAATCAGCCAATCAAAAACGAGGTGAAGCAGAACTGATGAGGCATTTTGTTCAGAAATTAGAACAGACATATCAAAGCAATGTCGGACGTAATCTGAGACCCAAAGGAAAATTGATGACAAATAAAACAAATGCAATGTTAATGTTTTTTTTTTGTTTATTGTTTTTTTTTTGAATGTTTAGTACATGTGTTTTTTTTACATATGAAATTAAATATTTTTAACATTTTTAATATACAATAACATATATATATTATAACTTTTTATATATAATATATACAATTTATACAATATATAGTTTAAATCAATAAATATATATATATACAATTTACATAATCTATGAATTATATAATTTATAAAATCTATGATATATATATATATATATATATATATATATATATATATATATATATATATATATATATATATATATATATATATATATATATATATTAAATCATCCTCTGTTTTTGCGAATTTATTAAATGGATTCACAAGCACCTCATCGCCTCGTTTGTCGCACTTAACAAAATGCTTGCGACGATGGCATAGTACACCAACTTTTTGAAAAATTCTCGAAATTGCGCCACTTCGATGCAACACTGTCAGGTACGCGTAATAGATCAATAGTGGTTGCGTAGGAATGTAAATATATTATTTTTTCATAAACGTAATCATTAAAATTATCAACTTACAATGCAATTTTATAGTTTGTTCCGCCACAACGTGTCAGCCCGATTACATAGCTATGCGCACCACACGAATTCCACTATCGATGGTTTCCCGTGCATCGGAATTCGTCGGAGAATAACTTTATCGTTTGGGCCTGCAGAATTCTAGCGGAAACAGTAAGGATCTCACTTGGTGCTTATAGTTGCAGATCACTGGGCGTGCAATTGTGGTGTGCCAGACCTTCATTATCTAGCCCAGTGGGCTTTGAATTGCTATCAATTGCAATTTTAATGCAATACTTACAAATGTTGTCGTTAAACTGGTCGCCGCTGCTTCATCCACCGATGTTCAGGTGTGTCCACTTGATCTTCATCTTGCTTAACGTCTTTACAAATTGTTAAATTGTTGGTTAATTTAATGTAATTTATAACACATTTAATTATAATTACAATTTTGTTCGAAGACGATGAATGTCCAATATTCATTTTCAACGGAATGAAAATTTTCACAAATTACATTAAACGAAACACAAAACAGACGAACAAAAATGGCAGCCATTCATAATAAAATTCTCTCTCAGAATAGAAGTTGAAAAAGGAAAAGTTGATTTGGCATGACATGGTTGCAATTCGTTGTTCAGAATACTTCCGAGCGGAGCTGAAAATACACTGGGAATTTATTTTTGGAATTGGTAACTTTTTTTTTAATTTGGTAAGCAACATTATTTTCAAAGGCAACCCTGCTGGCTACTATTAATTGAATGAGGATAAATTTATCAACAAATTTTGATGCTATATTATTAGATAAACGTGTTTTTTATGTTTTTTGTACTTATGCCCAGTGAAATATTTAATTAGATTATTGCATTGTTTATCAACACAATCTCAAAATGGGGGATTTAAGTGATGATTTTGATCTATCTGAAGATGAACTAATACTTCTGTCAGAGATAAACAGGTTTATATAAATAAATTCATAATGAATAATTTATAAATAATATTTATTTAGTTTGCAGTTTGGATTTCTGAAGTTGTCATCGCCTGAGCACATAGAACTTAGACCTGTTGTACTGAAAGCTCTTAAAATGTTGCTACAAATTACAAACAATATTAAATGTGACAGTGGCAATATCAAACAAGAACATATTAATTACACACCTAACTCAACAAAAAATTTAAATAATGATATACATCTGAAAAATAGTGTCGATGCCGACGAAAATGATTGTAATATGTCAATTAACATTAAATTAGAACCACAAGACACAACAATAGAAGGAACAATTAAAATGGATGAGAATCATGTTTCACGTTCTACAGATTATACCCATGTTGACGTGAAAACATATTGTACTATAGGACATTATTATTTATTGTTGGAGGAATATGATAAAGGTATACAATATATATTAAAATATTTGGTCCATCGTATAATTTTGAAGGTGTCATAAAAACGAATTTTAAAGTGATGAAAATAAAAACATTTTATAGAGCACAAAGTAGGAGTTGCTAAAATAACAAAAAAGTGTCACATGATATACAATATTAGCTACACCGAGAGCAAAACGTAGTTATTTATAACTGTTTTCGACTACGATGTGAATGAAAATCATCCGACAACGTATCGTAGTCGATTCTAACAACGTTTAAAAATTTACTTCGACGTACTTATGTTCCACTTCGACGTAGTTATAAAAAATATTTTGGGAAACTACACTATAGTCAGTTTTAATTAGTCAATAATTTTTTAAATAAAATGTCAAAATTTTGTATTTATTTGTTTATTAAAAAAAAATTAGAAACAAGATAATGTACAGACGTTTGTTGGGTATTTACGCTGTGAGTACACTGTTGCCATCAATGCTCAAAAATGCATCATACACTCGCCTATTTTCTAGATCTTATCGTGATACCTGTCGACGCTCAGCTCATCGACGTTCAGCGTTCGAACTTTTGATACCTTACTCGCATATTCTAGTCGGCAGCCACTCTTCTGCTATTGCAGCGGTGTTATTAAAGCGTTATGGTTAGGAGTTATGGGAGTAGTGGACCCAATCCCTAAACATGTTGACATCCTGGGGATAATAGAATAAAATAAATAAATAACTGGAATGTATTTACTATCTTATCTTGCGAAAGCAATCGATCTCCACATTTGTTCGAGCGGGTTTATTCTGCACTACGCTGCCTCATCATGATGGTTTTTCACCTTGCGCACCTGAGCGATCGATGAATACCACCCTACTTACGACATTCGGTGCGACACTTTGTACTACTTCATCTGGTAGCTGCTCGTATGCAGTTGTCGCACAGTAGTTCCAATATATAGTATCATTGAGCTGATGACCTGCGTCCTGCGTAAAGTGCGCTATTGCAGATCCAAGCACAAGAGAAATTTACAGGCTCGTAACACCAGGACGTCCGGGAAGTGGGGTGGAAGCTACAATGTGATTTATGCTGATTGTTATTTTTTAGCATGGTCCATTTTATTTTTATACCTTGAATCACTTGAAATAAATTTCTCAAAAATATATTAATATTATTTATTAGCTGCATGCCATTATATTTGTAACTTACTTGAGATGACGTTGATTTTTGTATAACACCCCGTAAAAAATAAATGATGTTGTATATTTTCAATTTTAGAATTTTATAAATTGACATATTTTTTATTTACTAGGGCGTAGTTATAAAATTAAAACGTAGTTACTTTTTAATTATTTTCAATTAACTACAAAAAAACGTTGATAGTTAACTACGTTTTGCTCTCGTGTACGTTTTTTTCATAGTTCAACTAAGCGAGTGGAATCAAATGAAAAAAAAAAACGCTTATACTGAACTTAATACGTTCACTATTTCAAAATAGATGACGCAACAATGTTTCTGAGCAACAAACATTTTATATGAAATCAGGTATCGCAGACGAAAATATAAACGTGGTAAATGATTACAACTATTTTTATTTGAATATTTTTCATATCACATTATTTTTTTGTTCTTATGTCAAACTAAGATGTGGCAAGATGTTATACTATCACTATCGAAGCGTTTGCCGAAGCGAAAATATCGAATGTTATAACTTTTTCGTTCGACAGACGATTAAGTTATTTCGAACATGTTTCGAAGTTAGTTGATTCATTTATTTTGACATTTTCATTAAAATCTGCGTTATTTTTTCATGTTACAAATACAAGAAATGTTCAAAAATTAATTACTTGATTAATGAAATGCGGTAGTACGATATATTTAATTATCACCATAAGAGAAAATGGTTAATAATGTTATAGAGTTTGCCAAAAAATTAATTGACAGTAGGAAATTTTTTGCCAGAATTACTTTATAGAACCGGTCGAAATTCACAAAAAAAAAATTTAAATGGTGGAGTGCCGAAAAAAATAATAAATTCCGCTCGGACCCGACTAAAAATCGAAAACCGACCGATGTCTTAAATGGTTTTTGAATTATAACGAACGGGGCAACCCCTCACGTGGTACCTCTTAAAAATCTAAAACCTGTTTTTTTTTTTAAATCAAATTCCTGGAAAAGGGGTGTTGCAAAATGAAAATAACAAAATATTGAAAGTCCTTTACATTCAGATAAGCAATGCCATGGAAATTTATATGCCAAAAAAATAAATTCGAGAACCAGAAAAAATAAATAATATATAAAATATATTTTTTTTCGAAAAAATTTGCCTACGGCGCTTTAAATCATACTGATTAACTAAGTGTACAAAAAGGCGTTTTTATGACATTGATTAAAAAATATTTTTTTTATCAGTGCACCCAAAATTTTCAGGCCATACAAATTGCCATGCTATTGTATATTTCAAGAATTTAAAATTTTTATACCCTACACTAAGAGTGAAAGGGTATATTCAGTTTGGTACGCCGTTTGTAACACCCAGAAGGGAGCATCTCCGGTATGGAAAAGTATATATATTCTTGATCAGCATGACCTCCTGAGTCGATTTAGCGATGTCCGTCCGTCTGTCCGTCTGTCAGTTGAAATCCTATATTACTAATATACCTACGCTGTATGTACGAAAAAATTGGCGAGATCGGTCCATTGTGACCTATGATCCGACCACTTATGTTCAAATACCTCATATAAAATGTACATATAAAGATCAATTTTTAGGTAAACTTTTTTGGTCAAATATATATTGATATCATGCTCAAATACATGATAATAATGTTTTCCGGCGAACTTGTGGTTTACAAAAAAAAATCGAAATTCGCTACACCTACCCATTTGTAAATATGGGTATCAAATGAATGGAAATTCTTCAGCGATTGAATGTTTGTAGTTATTTTCAGGATTCGTATAACCTGGTGACCTATATATCACTTTGAATGGTAACCACACATATGTGTAGGGTATTTATAGTCGGCTTAGACCGACTATAATGTTGATAATCCTAACTATCATAATTACACCTACTTTAAAATTTCCCATATGATCTAACCTTCCCAACTGGTTTATTTTGCCACTCCCCTTTTCCTGCAATTTGAGTCTAATAAAAAACAGGTTTTGTAATTTTAATGGGTACCACGTGACCTTTAGCTCACTTTTTTATTTTTTTTAATTTTTAGGTTTGGTTTCGGCATCGTGTTACAAAATAATCAATAACAATTGCTACCAGTGACAATTGATTCAGACTTTTACGTCAATAAATATAGAAAATAAAATTCACAGAATACAATATTGTGACAAAGCGCAAATTGACCTTTGAATTTGTGACTCATGACAGAATTGAACTATTGCCAATTAATGTGTTAATATCGAAATTCGTTAATAAAAATGTGTGTTTTATATTGAAATTGATACATTTTTTTTTTAAATATTCAAATTTTTAATTTTGTAAAACCGGTTTAAAAATAAAGACCCGAAACAGGTTACGGTTTTTTAAAATCAATAAACATTGACATCCTTACCTGCATTCAAATCAGATCGGGACTAATTCATTATTTTTCAAATTAAATTTGGTCATATTTTCATATTTATTTAAATGGCATTTGAAAAAAGTATTTCTATTCGAAAAATATTTCATTTGAATTGATTAAACAAATTCCAATTCCAAAAAATTGGAGGGGAAATACTTATATTCAATTTAATACAAATTTTATAAATTGGCATTGATCAATTTCATTTCAACAAACGTGAATTGGAATAGATCACTTCTATTTAATATACAAAAGCATTGATATTGAAGTGGCACGCACCACATTTTGGCTTGAATGTATTTCAATGGCACATAATTGTATCCAGATGCATCATGGGATATTTTTCGGTAAATCTGTTGCACCCGAGGCTAACATATTTGAATCTGTTTAAAGGGGCATAGATTCGCATCTAGGTGGATCATTCGATGTTTTTGAATCTGTATCAGATTCTTTTTTTGGGTGAATCCCTTCATGTGGGACTAGATACGCATCTAAGTCCGTCATTGAGACATATTTTGGAAAAATGTTTTGGATTTGGCCAAAACCCACATTGGACATTATTTTAGACAAATTGGTTTCATTGGGATTTGGCCAGAACCAGCTTGCGTCATTGGACATTTTTTTTGGACAAATTTGTTCAATTAAGATTTGGCCAAAACCTAACTGCGTCATTGGACTTTTTTTCTGGACAAATTGGTTCCATTGGGATTTTGCCAGAACCTAACTGCGTCATTGGAATTTTTTTTAGACCAAATTGGTTCAGCATCGGAGTGCGAATTTCACATGGAAATTATCACTACTTGAACTTTTACTGCAGGGCGCTCAATTCAAATCATTTCAATTCATACATTTTTAATGACATTCAGTATTTATAAGCAATAAGTTGAATTAAGTATTTATAATTATTTTTTTTTAAATTTGAAATACTTTGTTCAATTTATTTCAAAACAAATTTGAATTGAAATAAAATTTCTAATTTATTTATATTTTTTTTGAAGTGAATTACTTTGCTCCAATTCTAATTTTTTATTTTTGAAATAGAATTTGTTTTGCTAAATTGAATTCAAAATCAATTCTCAATTACAAAGTCCCGTCTCTGATTCAAACATTCAAACGCTTTTGACCGCTTTCATCGAAAATATGATTTTTCATCAACAGACACTTAGTTTCTTCAAAAAACAACGCTCTTTTCAAACAAGTTTATCTCCAGGTATACCCATCACACTCTTGTAATATGGTGGCGGAAACATTATACTTTGGGATTCTAAGTCGTGTTCCGGCATTTCATCCATTATTAAAATTTCAAGTTGTATGGACCGTTTTCAGTATTTTTCAACACAAAACGGCATAGTACAACCTTTCACTGATGAAAACCGGCCTGTTACATGAAATTTTAAAGAGGATAACAATTCTAAACATATGGTACGTGGTTCAACAAAAGTGTTTTGAGGTCATAATGGTTGACTTATTGGACTGGCCTTCATGTAGTCCGGACATTAATTCTATATAAAATTTGTGGGAGAATTTAAAAATAAAATTAATCAGAATAAAGAAATGGCAAAATTGGAATCGGAAGCAATTCTAAAACAAGTTAGCAAACAATTAATTGTAAATATGCCACACAAATGGCACGTAGTCATTGAAAATAATGATTTGATATCAAATATTTAGTGATTTTATAGAAATAAATTATGTTGTAATCAAGGATGGAAACCTTAACGAATAACGGTTTCGATTTCGGTTTTTTCCGCGTTTCTGTTACGGTTTCGGTTTTAAGTTTTTATAAAGAAATGGTTTCGGTGTACCTGTTCCAAGTTACGGGTTTGGTTTGATATCGGTTTTTGTATAAAATTTTTTTTTTTTCATATTTTTCAAATAACTAAACATTGTTTACATGGTGCTAAGTTATGTTCAAATTGTGATATTGGGGTAAAGTGGGAAACGTAATTTAAACAATGTTTTTTTTTTATTTCAGTAATAATATTGTGTTATATGAATTATTTAATTGATTACGCCAAGAAAAAATTTAATTTAAATTATTGCTTTTCTTTAATTTAAACCAAAGAAAAGCAACATTTTGACCTCACCTGAGATATGATCTGAATTGCAAAAGAGATCAGAGAAGCGAACCTTTAACAAGAGCAACAAGAATACATCGGTAAATATTCTTAAAATTCATAAGGAGAAGAATTGTGTACAATTTCCATCCATAAAAGCCAAAGAAATTAAATTTCAAAAATTCAGTGAACTGCAATATCTGCCTTATACTTGAAATGTTCGAACTTGTCGAACGTGCACTTCATTTTTCGTATTTTCTTAAGTAGTTACTGAGATTTTAATAATTTGAAACTTTTTTTCAAATTTTTTTCTTGCATTACCATTGTTTTCTATTACCTTATTATAATTTTCTAATCCTTCATATATATATGTACGTTCGAAATTGAGCTTCAAAATTCAAGATTGAGCTTCAAAATGTACGTTCAAAAATCACTCAAAAATCCATAAAAATACCTATAAATGGTATTCTATTGAATAGATCCTTTAAAAGAATATATACAATATGTGAATTTTTGTACAACACTTACTTACTTACTTAAATGGCCTTTACAACCGTGGGTCGGTTTTGGCCGCTGAGATGAAGCCGCACCAGTCGGATCTGCTTTGCGCGCGCTGACGCCAGTTAGAATTACCAAGCGTTGCCAGGTTGTTCTCAACTTGGTCTTTCCAACGCAGATTTGGACGCCCTCTTCTACGCTGTCCACCTTCGAGTTTCGATTCAAGCACCTTCTTGGCTGGAGTGTTTTCATCCATTCGTTGGACATGACCTAGCCAGCGAAGCCGCTGGATCTTGATACGCTTGATTATGTCAATGTCGTCGAATAACTCATACAGCTCGTGGTTCATCCTGATTCGATACTCGTTAGCAAAGCAGATAGGGCCAAAGATTTTACGGAGAATCTTTCTCTCGAACGCTCCCAGTACTCTCTCATCGGTGGAGGCCAGCGTCCATGTTTCTGCACCATAAAGTAGGACGGGCATGATGAGTGACTTGTAGAGCGTTATTTTTGTCCGGCGAGAGAGGGCTCTGCTTCTCAATTGCCTACTGAGCCCAAAGTAGCACCTGTTGGCAAGAGTTATTCTCCGTTTGATCTCCAACAGGAAATGTTTATTTTGAGAACTCCAAATTTCAGTAAATGACATTTAAACATGCCTTGTACTTAAGATCGTCTATATAAAATCAAATATATTTTTCGGTTTCTTTTTATGCTTTTTTTAAAGCCCGTTTTAAACCGGTATAAAACCGAAACCGTTTATTTCGGTTTTGGATATCGGTTTATTTCTGATTTTCGAATAACGGTTTCGGTTTTAAAAATGAAACGGTTTTAAACGGATATCGGTTACGGTTTCAATCCTTGGTTGTAATGCAAAAAGTTAATTCGTTTCTAATTAGGTGCACGGGTTGTTTTTAGTTTGTGGGCTACAGTCATCTACCATTAAGTAATCCTTTAATTGGCACTAATAAAAGAGGTTGCAATTTAAAGTTAACATTTAGAAGTTAAAAAATGTTATAAAATTGTTATGTCCTGAAATAATATTTTGAGTTATAGCGAAGGGTATGTTTGTGCTAGATGCGTTTCTAATTAGTTGCACTCAACTATATGTCTAAACTATGTACAATAATCTTTTTTTCTTTCATTTATGTATTTATTTATAAGCTCCAATTTTATTTCTCGTTTTATGCAATAAGAGTGAATAAATCATTTGTATTAATTATGTATTTTTTATATTAATTGTAGATTTAAAACATATATAAAAGTGCATAAAAAAATGCTAAAAGTTCAAATTTTATTTTAAAACTTGAATCAATAATATCGGTTCATTAGTTTATGAGATTCGGACATTCAAAAACTTTAAACACAAATATCTCAAAACTTTCTTTTTTAAATAACGCCGACATTACATCCAAATCTTTAATTGTTATGAAATTTATTTGCTTTATTTTTTTTTCATTTAATGCTTACTACACTAAGAAAACAAAGATGGTTACCAGAAATATCACAGCCCTAAATATCAAGTTATTTACAAATTATTTGTATCATCTTTGGGACAACCATCTCTCAAATATCCGTCAAATACGATAAATATTGCTAGCAACAATCTTTCAAATTTACGATTATTTATAGTAATCATCAATTAAACATCTTTCAAATAGGAAGATAGTTGTTGAATTTTTGGGAAAGGTACTCCATTAGAATTCGCGGAGTAATTTTTACGAATTAAAATAATATTAATCAAATGTATTTTATTTATTCTAGAATTAAAACAGTATCCTGGTTATATATCGCCATCGTCTTTATAAATACTTCGAAGGTAAAATTGTACGACTTGAGACTTTTTCGCGGAAGAACTAAGTTGGCCCGGCGCTGCTGTCATCAAAGTAAACTCTGAAAAAAAAAATATTTTCCATCACGTGTTGATAATTTCAATCCCGAGAAAATTTATTTTCACTTTTACCATTAAAATGTATTATTTGATGAGCTGACACTTTTTTAAATCATTGGATTTACTTAATTGTTGTAGGCAAATCGAGCGTAAGGAAAAAGTACGCCATTTTCCTTTTTTACAGTAGCCAAATGTCAAAATAACTCAAGATTTTTGTTGCAAATGTTCAAGAACTCAGGATGTTGACTGATAAAGTTGACTGATAAACTGTAAATATCTCCGATTTCATTTCTGTTGTGGCAAACATCTTGTAACTATCTGCATATATGTCATATTTAAAAATATTAATAGTTTTGCTGCAACTTTATTAAAACTTATGGGATGTTTGAATAGTTGCTACAAGCCGTAAATTTTACCAGAAAGTTGCACCAAGCCTTTCATAAACTTCTTGTTTTCTTAGTGTACACTAAGGAAACAATGATGATTGCCAGAAATATCACAGCCCTAAATATCAAGTTATTTACAAATTATTTAAATCGTATTTGAGACAACCATCTCTCAAACATCCGTCAAATACGATAAATATTGCTAGCAACCATCTTTCAAATTTACGATTATGTATAGCAACCATCAATTAAACATCTGACAAATAGGAAGATAGTTGATGAATATTTGGAAAAGGTACTCCATTAGAATTCGCGGAGTAATTTTTATTGAATTGAAAGAAAATGAATCAAATGTATTTTTATTTATTCTAAAATTAAAAAAAGTATCCTGGTACATCCTGGTATACATCGCCATCGCCAATTCTTTCGAAGGCAAAATTGTACAACGACTTGAGATTTCTTCGCAGAAGAACCAAGTTCGACCGGCTACGCTATCATCAAAGTAAACTCTGAAAAGAAATATTTTCCATCATGTGTTGATAATTTAAATCACAGGACAGGATTTTCACTTTTACCATTAAAATGTAATATTTGAGTTGACACTTTTTTACACCATTGAATTTACTTAATTGTTGTGGATAAATCGAACGTACGCCATTTTCCTTTTTTATGGTAGTCAAATATCAAAATACCTCAAAAGTTTTGCTGTAAATATCTCAATTTTCATTGCTGTTGTTGCAAACATCTCGTAACTATCTGCATATATGTCATATTCAAAAAATATTAATAGTTTTGCTGAAACTTTATTGAAACTTATGGGATGTTTAAATATTTGCTACAAGGCGTAAATTTAAAAGAATAGTTGCAGCAAGACTTTCATAAACATCTTGATTTCTTAGTGTAGTTATAAATTATGTTTAGTTGATTTATAAATACGTACCTACTTTAATTTGAAAATTTCAATCTAGCGATTTTAAAGGATTTTTTTGATCGCGAAATAACCATATATGGTTATTTATTTCGCTACGAAATAAATTGTGTTGCGGCATGTTGGTGGGCTAAGGCCGAGCCAACTGCCATTGTGGCTTACGACTATTTAGTAGTTTGGGTGGAGATACACTAAATGTTGACGTGGCGTGGTGGTAGTGCTATCGCCTCAGGTTTCGGATATCCAAGTTTTGAAGGTTTATTTTTTTTATTTTATTTGTTTATTATATTTAATTAATTCGTAACGAATTTGTGTAATATTTATTAATTTGTGTAATATTTTGATACATATAAATACATACATATTTTGGAAAATGTTTTTTTTTGTTTTTTATCAAAATACCTTCTTCTATTTGTTTAAGGTTTATAACATTTCTCGATCAAGAAATATTTCAATATGAACAACTATACAAAAGTAATTTTTTGTCAATATTTTGTAATTTTGGATTACTGTACCTTGGAGAAAACTCAAAGAATTGGTAATAAAAATCTGTAAATGGGGATATACATTATTTTTCGAAGCCTTTCATGTATACAGTTGTGTGCATTAAAATAGTAGTGGCCTCCTATAAATTATATTATCGCCTTTTTGATCGCCACAAGTCGATCAAAAAGGCGATAATATAATTTATAGGAGGCATTTTAAAAATTTAGCTTAACTTTTGTAGGCGAGTCTTGAATGTTGTTGTGTAAAATAATAGTAGTAGCTATTAAAGATGGGCATGTGAGCGTGATTCAGCGTGATTCACGTGAATCACGCGTGATAACGCGTGATTGTGATTGAATACTAATTTTGCTCACGTGATTGTGAGTGAGTGTGAGTAGACCAAAAAAGACCGTGAGTGAGTGTGCATGAGTACATTTTTTCGTGAGTGAGTCGAATATTTCGTAAAATAAAAAAAATAATTTTTAATTTTTTGCGATTTTTCTATTTTTTTTTGCTGAACTACAGAACAAGTAGGGCCATGCCTTGAACTCAGAAGGCTTTGGGAAGGCGGCTACCCACTATTCAGAACTATAACCGACCGTCAAATACTTCTTCAACTCAGAATAAGTTACAAGGTTCAGTCAACAATTGCAAACCGGCCGTACTTAGTATGGGCTAGTCAATTTTTGTGGGGTCATGTCAATAGTTTTTGCTTGGTTTTATACGACCGTTCATGAAAATGGACATAGAACGCATTTTTTTTTCGATATACCCATTTTTGTAAAAAGTTGAATTTTCAATTTCAACTATACATGATAACTCTGTATTGACTTCCTTTTGTTTATTAAGTTTAGTTTGTTCCATAGGTTCGTGTGGGGTCCCGTTTTTATTCGAGTTATAAATGTAGTAACCAAAAAAATCGCTTCAAAAATCGCTTCCTGGTAAATTCTACACCGGACTATTTTTTTATTGATAATTCTTTTCCAGAGATAATTTTAACAGGGACAATTCTCAATGATTTTAAACAAATTCTTCACCGGAGAATTATTCTTCGAGTCAATTTTTACATTATTATATTAACAGTACATTGAAGGTCTTTCACATTTCCATCTTCGTTAAAAATTGAGATCCATAACATCATTACATCATTATTGCGTTACATCATATTCACGTGAATCACGCGTGATGAATCTTAATTGAATCTTAATTTTATTCACGTGATTGTGAGTGAGTAGAGCAAAAAATGTCGTGAGTGAGTGTGCGTGATTAGAAATATTCTTTCGTGAGCGTGAGTGTTAGTCAAAACTCACTCACGTGCCCATCTCTAATAGCTATGTTAAAAAATCGAAATATTTTTATAAAGTTACTTATTTTAAAGCTTATATCACAATTGTAAAATATTGGATATATTTTGTGTTGATTTGATTGAATATATAATCTACAAAACGTTGTTCTAGTGAAACACAAAAAGCCTTAAATACAAAATAAACCATTAAAATTATTCAAGATTAGTAAGGATAATGTTAATTACTTATTGAATTGTAAATGTCTTAGTATAATAATCGAGTTTTAGCTAATACAGCTAGCTTGCACTTTCACAGCATAATGCTCGTGGGCTCGTGAACAACACATGCATTTGTTACATTATTGTTTTAGTCTACATTTGAGTTGATTTTTTGACAAATTTATATTATACTGTGGACAATTATTAACTAAATTACACATTCGATTGAAGGGTGAAGCAGCAACATAATTAGTTCTACTATAAGGTACATAAAAAAGAACATCACGATGTCTGCTACTTCTACGATTATGGTTAAAACTAATATAGTTAAGAAGCTCGGGTGAATTAAGTTACCGGTTATTAATTGATGTATGTAAATGATATCGGCAATTTGTCTGCGCTCGTCAAGAGTCTTTAAATTTAGTAGTTTCAGCCGATCTACATATGGAGGAAGATGTAAGTTATCCATCCAATTTAAACCCTTGAGAGCGAAACGTACGAAGTTTTTCTGTATCCTTTCGATTCGGTCATTATGTACCTTGTAGAAAGGAGACCATACTAATTGTGAACGAACCAGAGTGCAATATAGAGTCAAAGTTGTAAGGGGACTATTAAATTCTTTAGCCCATCGTTTGATAAAACCAAGTAATGATGAGGCTTTTTTACATATATTTTCAATATGTAAATTAAACGATAAATTTGTATCGACAAACACACCAAGATCTTTCACCACTTGCACCCGATTTAAAATTTTCTCTTTTAGTGAATAGTTGTATTCTAGTTTATTTCTTTTGCGAGAAAATGTCATGGCTTGACACTTTTCTGGATTAAGAATCAAGTTATTCTTACAACACCACGTTTCAAATGATTTTAAATCGGACTGAAGTATATGAACGTCCTTATCGTCATTTATTGATTTATATATTTTCATATCATCGGCAAAAATTAATAAATGCGAGTACTTAATGTTGTATATCACATCATTAATAGCCAGTATAAATAACAGTGGACCAAGATGACTACCCTGGATGACTACCCTGATGTCGCAATAAATGGCGAAGATAAATTATTTCTGAATCGTATTTGATATGACCGATCAGATAAATAGGATCCTACCCACTTAACAAAGAATTCGGGAAATCCCAGTACCTTTAGTTTGAATAAAATTAAGTTATGAGGAAGTTTATCGAAAGCTTTACTGAAATCTGTGTAAATGCAGTCGACTTGTTTTCCTGATTCTATTGAACTTATTGCAAATGAAGTGAAGTCTAATAGATTAGATACTGTGGATTTTCCGGTTACAAATCCGTGCTGACGTGAGGTAATTACATCTCTACAGTGGATTTTAACTTGATCATATACAATACGTTCAAACAATTTCGGTATTGATGACAATTTAGCGATTGGCCTATAGTTATTTACATCATTTTTACACCCCTTTTTAAAAATTGGGCTTATAAATGAGTTTTTCCAAAATATTGGGAAATTACTTTCATTAATTGATTTATTAAATATGGAACAAAGTGATTTACATAACGAAGTACCACATTTCTTCACATCACAGCTATTCAAGAACCATGGGTGTATAACAAACGCATCTGAGGTCTTAGTGAACTACGTGGTGAAACCATACTATACGATGAGCAAGCCGCAAGGCCTAGAAGCTGTCTTATAGTATCGAAACACTTTGCTGTCACCAAGTTAACCCAATTCTGTGGGCAAGACCTGGTGGCAGCAAAAGTGAGCTATGAAAGCGATAGTGGATGGAAACATCTGATTGTCGCCTCAGGCTACTTCCCCTATGACTCACTACTGCCTCCTCCGCCAAAGGCAATTGTTGAGCTCATAGAGTACTGTGATCTTAAGGAGACCGGCCTTATTCTTTGCTGTGAAGCTAATGCTCAACACACTGTGTGGGGCAGTAGTAAATGCAACGCGCGAGGTACCAGACTCCTTGACTTCATCACGATCTCCAATCTGAACATTCACAACACTGGTAATAAACCCACTTTTGTGACTGCTAGAAGACAGGAAGTGATTGACCTTACTTTGTCTAACTGTAGACGGAGAGAGTCAATCTTTAACTGGAAGGTTCTTAAAGAAGATTCTTTATCGGACCACAGGTATATCGAGTTTCATACTGACCGAGAGGTGCTGCCCTCTATGACGGTAAGAAACCCTAGAAAAACGAACTGGGCACGCTTCAGACATGAACTTGAGAATTCCCTCAATATTCCTGTCAGAATTCGTACCAAAGAAAGTATTGAGACGTCCGTTCAAGTTATGAACGATGTCATAATTTCTAGTTTTGTACGAACATGTCCGGTACGAAAAACGTTATCTAGACCTCCCGTTCCTTGGTGGAACGCTTGTCTTGAAACCTTGCGCAAGGATTCCAGAAAGCTTCTAAATAGGGCCCTAAGAAGCAACTTAGACTCTGACTGGTTTCTTTATCGAGCTAAGCAGAAAGAGTATAAGAAACGAATTCGTAAATCGAAAAGTGTTTCCTATAAAGACTTCTGCAGTAGCATCGAATCCTGCAGTGAGACTAGCAGATTGGTCAAGTTTCTTAAAAGAGACCGAACTGCTCGACTGGACTCACTGCGGAGACCTGATGGCTCGTATACTGAGTCTAAGACAGAGGCACTCAGTGTCCTAGTTGAGACTCACTTTCCGGGAAATCAAATCCACATAGGGCCACTTTGTAATCCCAGCACTGGGGACTGCAATAACAACTCTAATGAGACAAAACATGACTGGCAGGTTGCCAGATTGGTTGTGTACGATGAAGCTATCCAATACGCTGTGGTCTCTTTTGATGGCTTCAAGTCACCTGGACCGGATGGCATCTACCCAGTCATGCTACAGGAAGGTATAACCCAATTGCTACCATGCCTAAAGAAGATCTCGCATGGGCATACATTCCGACATCCTGGCGTTTAGTTAAAGTAGCCTTCATTCCTAAAGTTGGAAGAGAAGACTATTCCATAGCCAAGAGCTTCAGACCCATTAGTATGATGTCCTTCATACTAAAGTGTCTAGAAAGACTAGTTGAGCTGCTCATCAGAAAAACATCGCTGTCAAGGTACCCACTATCATCAAGACAACATGCCTACCAACGTGGAAAATCCTGTGAAACAGCATTGCAACATCTGGTTGGCCGGATCGAGCATGCTTTTCAGAGGAAGATGTACGTGATGGGCATATTTGTTGACATCGAGGGTGCTTTTGATAATGCGACTTTTGATGGAATGTGTGACGCAGCTAGAAGGCATGGAATAGATGAAACATTGGTCAAATGGCTAAGGTCAATGCTAATGTTTAGGACCATCACTTCTGAGGCGGAGTGCGGTCAGTATATTATGGCAGGGGTGAATAGAGGTTGTCCTCAAGGAGGCGTTCTCTTCCCCTGCTCTGGTGTATGCTGGTTGACTCTCTAGTCAACGATTTCGATGGACCAGGTGTCTATTCCCAGGCCTATGCAGATGATGTTGCCATTCTTGCCACAGGCTTTTCCCTCAATGAGGTCTGTGTTAAAACACAAAACTCGTTGAACCGAATTGACAGCTGGTGGACTGCAAACGGGCTTTCCGTCAACCCTCACAAAACAGGGATTGTTCTCTTCACTAGGAAAAGAATAATGACTGGATTATCTCTACCAGTACTTAAGGGTGTCATTATTCCTCTGTCTAACGAAGTAAAATATCTGGGCTTAACTCTAGATAGTAAACTACTTTGGACAAAACATGTTGAAAATAAAATTTCGCGAGCATTGAATGCCTTCTGGCAATGCAGAGGAATTTTTGGGAAGACATGGGGACTATCGCCGAGCAAAACCTTATGGATTTACACGGCAATGATAAGACCGATGATATCATATGCATCGGTAGTCTGGTGGAACAAGCTGTCGCGAAAATGCGTGACAGCTAGTCTTGCCAAGATTCAGAGAACCGTGTGTCTGGGTGTTACGGGTGCCTTTCCCACTACACCTGGTCCAGCACTGAATGCAATCTTAAACCCTCCACCACTTGACATCTTCATCAGAGGCGAAGCCATGAAAGGCTGCTGGAGACTGAATCGAGGTGGATTCTGGTTTAATGTTCCCTGGAATATCTCTGACATTGCACTTGACACTCCATTAGACACCTGTCTACTGGAGATGCCCTCTGATGCAATGATAACAGAAATATTACCAAGACGAAATTTTGAGGTCTGCCAACCTGACATTCAAGACTGGCTAAAGCCTGACTGTGAGCCAGGTAGAGGGTCACACCGCATTTTCACAGACGGCTCCAGAACCGATCAGGGATCTGGTGCTGGAGTGTTTGTGGAACCGGATGATCGCAGACTTCACTTCGCCTTAGGCGACAATGCCTCGGTATTTCAAGCCGAAGTATATGCTATACTTATGGCTATGGACTACATTGCGGATAATAGATGGCAGAACAGGGTTATATCAGTTTGCAGCGATAGTCAGGCTGCTCTTATGGCTTTGAACAACCAGGTCATCACATCCAAAATTGTACGTCAATGCAGATCACGTCTCAATTGTGTTGGTAAATACAATACACTGAAACTGATTTGGGTGCCGGGCCATAAAGGAGTTTCGGGAAATGAAACATCTGACGAACTAGCACGTGCTGGATCTGAGGATAATCCATTTGGACCAGAACCTGTGCTTGGACTACCTGCATCTACGGGAAAATTCGTCATCAGCTCTTGGGTCGCCTCCGCACACAAGAGCAGATGGCTGAATGAGACGAAATGCAGATTCTCCAAGCTCATGACACCGACGATAACCAAAAGATCGGCCTCGTTTCTACTTTCCTTAAGTAGAAAGGAGTGCAGAAAACTGACGGGAGTTCTAACGGGACACAACGCATGTGAAAAACACATGAACGCAATCGGCCTGGCCGAAAGCGCCTTATGTTCTGCCTGCTACGAAGAAACTGGCACCACAGAGCACTATCTCTGTGACTGTCCAGCATTTTCTAGAATTAGAAGGCAGATCTTTGGCACAGACGTGATGAGAGAGGATCAGCTTCACTCTCTATCACACAGTAGCCTTCTTAGATTCAATAATGAATCTAAGAAGTATCATTAAAAACCAGGGAACTGGGTCACAGCACAATGGATATAACGCTGTCTGAGTGCTGTGGCTCTATTTTTTATCCCACATTAAAATAAAAAAAAACACATTTCTTTATAACTGTTGCCGGGATACCGTCTGGTCCAGAACTAAAATCATCATCAATCGTCAAAATATATTGCAAAATCTGCTCCGGAGAAAATGATATAGAGACTAATGAAGTTTTAGGAGCAGAACGCATGTAATCAAAATAATTAACATCGGTTATAAAGGAATCATTAGAGAATGATTGTTTAAACAGGCTTGCAACATATGACATTAGGGTCGCTAGTGAATCCATCATTATTTTTAAAAGAAGCAGGAAAACCATCGCTCTTTTTTTAGTATTGATGAAACCCCAGAACTTTTTTGGATCTGATAAAATTTGTATCTTCATTTTATCAATATACTCAGTGTAAAGAATTTTAGATCTAGACTGGAATTCCAGAAACAATTTGTTGTATGTTTCTAGGTCACTTGGGTCTTGACTGCTGACATATCTATTCCATGCTCTATTCCTAGAGTTACGTAGCATCTTCAACTCCTTAGTGTACCAGGGATACGATGAGATCTTAGTGAACTTAAGGCTATATGGTACAGATAGTGCTATGCAGGAAAAGAGTTCATGGTAAAAATAGTTTATGGCAACATCAAGTTCATTATCATTAATATAGTCTGATATTATATCAATTTTAGCAGACAACAATTCATTTAACAATGAAAAATTGGCTTTTTATACCCTACACTAAGAGTGAAAGGGTATATTCAGTTTGGTACGCCGTTTGTAACATCCAGAAGGAAGCATCTCCGGTATGGAAAAGTATATATATTCTTGATCAGCATGACCTCCTAAGTCGATTTAGCGATGTCCGTCTGTCTGTCCGTCTGTCTGTCTGTCTGTCTGTTGAAATCCCTACTACTTTTAAAATTGAAAAGCTAGATAAATGAAACTTATAACTTAGATTACTAATATACCTACGCTGTATGTGCGAAAAATGGCGAGATCGGTCCATTGTGACCTATGATCCGACCACTTATGTTCAAATACCTCATATAAAATGTACATATAAAGATCAATTTTTATCTATACGTGCTTAGGAAAACTTTTTTGGTCAAATATATATTGATATCATGCTCAAATACATGATAATAATGTTTTCCGGCGAAAAGACTTGTGGTTCACAAAAAAAAAAAATAGAAATTCGGTATACCTACCCATTTGTAAATATGGGTATCAAATGAAAGAAAAATCTTCAGGGATGGAAAGTTTGTAGTTATTTTCAGGATTCGTATACCATGGTGACCTATATATCACTTTGAATGGTAACCACACATATGTGTAGGGTATTTATAGTCGGCTTAGACCGACTATAATTTTGATAATCCTAACTATCATAATTACACCTACTTTAAAATTTCCCATGTGATCTAACCTTCCCAACTGGTTTAAAATTAAATTCATAAGCCTTGTCTGCAGATTTACTATTAATGATATTCGCTCTATCAGATTGATAAAATATTGTTAGAGGCGGATGATATGCATCAATGTCCATTAGAACATTCGTCGAATTTGTAACTACAACATTGTTACTATCTGTAGTAAATACTAAGTCAAGTTGTTCCATACAATTAGTAACACAACTTACTTGTTGTAAGTCAGATGATATAGTGTCAACAAAAATCTGTTCTTGTCGAGATTTAGAATTAGACGCACAGAAATATGTGTCGTCGTCAGAGTTATTCCATATTAAATCTGGTAAATTAAAATCACCTAAAAGTATAATATCATCAGAACTATTAAGCATTTCCAATACAAAATATGTGGACTTAGATAAGGTCTCATAGACTTCTACGCTACTCTTCGGAGGAATGTAAGCGTTTAAGACATATATACAGGATTGCCTTTAACGTTGAACTAACTGGTGTCTTACTACTTGTGGTTGTTTTGGGCAGTGTAACTGCTATTAGTGATGGACTAATAGAAGGAACAGAAGGGGTAGCAGAAGTTGTTTGGAAACTACGTTTAGCCTTAGGAGGACTTAAAGATTTATTATTATATTTTCGTTTTTCAACTTTTTTTAGTTGAAGATTCATTATCAGAGACTGATTCATTGATAAGAGCTGTATTATTTTTAACACAGTCTGGCTTATTTGCAGTATCACTGATTTCTACTATTGAGCTAAATTCGTTTAACGAATTTAATATTTCACTGTAGTTTGAATTTAAAATACTAAGTTTTTCACCAAAGTTTTTAATTTTAACAAAAAAAACAGATGGAGAAAGAGGTCTACAAGTAGGACAGTACCACTGTAGACCTGAATGCACTGAACATAAAAATTCAGTGCATCCAATAGAAATATTAGCACATGTAGCGTGGTACAATTGACCACAGGGACCAGAACAGGAAAACATTGAGTTTAAAATGTTCTGACTTTTACATTTGTCCCTCAGTGAGCAGGCAGCGAAGATTTCACTTGATAAGAAATCCATAGTATAAAACTATCAAAAAACTCAAAGTTAAGAATTTAGTGCTAAAAAAAAAATTTAAAGGTACGCAGGGGTTAATGCTACTGATTTTGAACGCACTAACAACACAACAAGAGTTTAGCGTAAACAAATATAGCACAAAGAAGCATTGGAAAACACAAATAAAATAAATTAACAATAACAATTTACATGCAACAGAATTATTTTGTGCAATTATTACAAAAATGTGTGCAATTAACTATTGGTTAAATCAATTGTTAGACAATAATGTAGAACACTGTACACTACACTTTATAAAATTTATATTACTTAGTTTTAATTTTTAAATAACACTGTTCTAATCACAAATGCATGTACTAAAACAAAAACAACCGTCACCGACAAAGAAACGAAACCAACTGAGATTGATTCTTGCCAGTACAATAAAATACTATAATCTAATGGAACTCTTTATTTTGATGATATTAGCTGAAGTATTCTCTAAAAAAACTGATTAATAAAATTTTGCAAAAAAGAATTATAGAATTGTTTCAGAATAAAATAACTAAATTTGTGCATTCGTTATTTATTTCGTTTTGCTTTAAAAATTTTTGAGTAACAAATAAATTTAATTTATTTATTTAAATTTAAACAATTTTTATACGTTATTCATTATTATTTTTGTATTTTAATCAAAAAGTGATTATAATTTCACATCATATATATTTTGCTGTTCAAAAAACAAATAAATAATATATATTTTTTGAATTTATAAAAAATCAAAAACTTTGAATATTTGAATTTTCCGAATATTTGTGTCAAATAGATAATTTTATATAAAAACTATTCATTTATATTTGCGTCGCTTGGCTGCGATCGGCTTTTTAAAATAACGAAGCACGCACAAAGCAGGTACCGAGAATAGTAAAATTCCTATCACGTGGCACCGTGTTTTGTTGTAAAAAATGTGATGCACGAGTGCGGAGACTGCGGAGACTGCGTAAATAAATTTGCGTATCATTGGAAGAAGTGCAAACACGTGTGTGTGTATGCAAATCCTATCTCTGATTATAATTTAAATTTAAATAAATAAAATATATGTTCAAAAATTTGTGGATTAAAAATCCATTTTTAATATAATACTTAAGAAAAGAATAATGTCTAAATGTTTCAACTTAAGCCGATTTTTACTTTTATTTTATAAATAGAAACGGAAAAACATTTTTACATATTTTTGCAATCAGTCAATTTAATTCAATTATTTGTGCATTCTCTCGGTATAGAATTGATATATGTAATAGTACTTAAATCAGCAGAATAAACATGTGTGCAAACAACTTTGTCGAAAATTTAAAAACTGGTTAAACCGAGTCAAAATAATCCGGTTTTCGGTTAGTGAAAATTACCGGTTTGACGGTTTAGCTTTCTTGAAAAAAAAACAATCCGCCGGTTTTTGACATCCCCAAATGCAGGTACATTTAAATATGGTGGTGGAACCATTTAAATATGGTGGTGGAACCACTATGTTTTGGGGTATTATGTAGTGATCTGGTATTGGACCCCGTCAAGTCGCATGGGGAGTTAGACCATTTCCTATATATTTCCATATTAAACGACGTAATGTAATCTTTCACTGACGAAAACCTGCCTATTATATGAATTTTTCCACAGGAAAAATATCCTAAACTTATGGGACGAGGTACAAAAAAGTGATTGCAGGTCAAAATGGTTTAATTATTGTACTGGCCTTCATGTAGTAGAGACCTAAATTCTTTATAAAATTTGTGAAATAATTTAAAAATAATTATTAGCCAATAATATTAGCTGATTATGACGAAATGGCAAAATTGGAATCGGGATCGATGGCACGTAGTCATTGGAAATATCACCCAGAAAAAAATTCCCTAAAATCCCATTAAAATTGGTCAATAGGACAATTATTGATATGAAATAATTTTCATATAAACTCAATGGCAATGTCATGGTATTTTCTAGTATTTAATGATATTTTCCGATTAAAATAATAATTTATCCTATTGACTATTTTTAATAGTAAAAAACTATTATTTATATAGTATTTTTTTCTGGGTGATTGTGTTTTCATCAAATATTTTTAGTGGTTTTATAGATATAAAATATGTTTAATGCAAAAGGTTAATTCGTTTCTCTCGGCTATAGTCATCGACCATTAAGTAAATCTTTGATTGACACTAATAAAAAAGGTGTCATTTTAAAGGTAACATCTAAAAGTTAAAATAATTATTTAAAAAGAGTTTTGACCTGAGATAATATTTGAGTTATAAAGATGGTTATTTTTGTACTTTATGTACTTTATTATAAAAAGTAATTGATGCATTTTTAAAGTTGAAATATCAATTGATAGATTTGCATTTTCATATCATGTGGTAAAAAAATTGAGATCATCGATTAAAAATTGACAGATTTATAAAGATTTTTGGGTGCACCAGTTTTTGATTTTTCAAGGTCACCACGGGTCTGAGCGGCGCATATTTTTAATTTTGTTTTTTTTTTTGCAATTTAAATTCAATTAAATTCAATTAAATTCAATTAAATATAATTTAACAACACAATTTATTTCGTAGCTAAGAGTTTTTAAATTCCACCATATACATATGATTATTTTGCGATCAAAAAAAATCCGCTAAAAATCGCTAGATTGAAATTTTCAAATTAAATTAGGTACGTATTTATAAATTAACAAAACATCATTTATAACTAGTAAGCATTAAATAAAAAAATAAAGCAAATAAATTTTATAACAATTAAAGATTTGGATGCGTTATCTAAAAAAGAAAGTTTTGAGATATTTGTGTTTAAAGTTTTTGAATGTCCGTATCTCATAAACTAATGAACCGATATTATTGATTCAAATTTTCAATTAAAATTTGAACTTTTAGCATTTTTTATGCACTTTTATATATGTTTTAAATCTACAATTAATATAAAAAATACATAATTAATTCAAATGATTTATGCACTCTTATTGCATAAAACGATAAATAAAATTGGGGCTTATAAATAAATACATAAATGAAAGAAAAAAAGATTATTGTACATAATTTAGACATATAGTTGAGTGCAACGCATCTAGCACAAACATACCCTTCGCTATAACTCAAAATATTATTTCAGGACATAACAATTTTATAACATTTTTTAACTTCTAAATGCTAACTTTAAATTACAACCTTTTTTATTAGTGCCAATTAAAGGATTACTTAATGGTCGATGACTGTAGCCCACAAATTAAAAACAACCCGTGCACCTAATTAGAAACGAATTAACTTTTTGCATTAGGGGCATTCCACAGAAAACGATACCAAGGTGTTATATATTAAAGTTAAACCTATTGATTCCGTTTAATGATTTTTAGAATAAGAAATACTTCTAATTTCATATTCTGTGATCACAACTTACCAAAATTCATGGTAAGTGTGTTTTTTTCTCAATTAAAGTCAAATATTTTTTTCAAATTTATTATAGTAGAAAATTGAGGAAATATATAAAACACTGTAGTTTCGTTGTTTTAAATCCGAAAGAAAATTGAATAGTACAATTTGAAAGGCAATTTGTTTGAGAAAGTATTGCATTGGTGATAAGTGGTTCAAAGTACTGACAATTAACCAAACAGTTTTACTTTTTTGAGTTGTAACGCCCGTCACAAAAAAATTGTAAAAGTTATTTTGCGAACTATTTTGCAATCCTACAACTGGGAAGCTTTGTAGAAGTAAATACTTTTGAGGCATCTATTCATTTATTATACTATTTGGTCTCATAGATATTCCAGATGGTTGCTATATCCATCCAAAATATTGTAACGTCCGTCACAATTTACAATCGTCGCAAAACAAAAAAATTAAAAAAAAATTATATATTTGTTAATATATGCATCAATAATCAATTATATTATTATTTAACCATAGAAAAAGTAGTAAATTTTCCAAAATATTCAATAAGCAAAGATAAAAAATGGAAATTCCAAACCTTACAAAAAAATATCATAAAAATCACAAAAAAATCTTTATTTTCGAAATGCGAAAAATATTTATGTAAGCTGCGAAGAAAACGAATTAAAAATGCTGCAGACAGGGTAGTTATTGAAAAGAATGGTAATATAATACATAATTTTTTCAAAACGAAATGTTTAGTTTTCCACATAAATTATATGTCGACGGTGTGCCTTAAAATAACAATTTACCATTCCTACTACTAAAATTTGATCTTTTTCATCTTAGTTTTTCTCGACATTTTTATCTATTATTTTGTTTATCTTTTTTCTATTTTATGTAATTTATTTACAAAATTTTCATTTAGAATAGTTCGTTATAGTTTTCTAATTTTATAGAAATAAAATATGATTAATGGGGCATTCCATTGTGACGGGCGTTACATTCGTACGATTAAAATCCTTCTCATTTGATAAAGAAAAAAGGATAGATATATTTTTAAGATGCAGAGGATAGATCTTATGGTCCTCTATTCATGTATAAAAAAACTTTTGCAATAGATTTTATATCTTTCTACAAATTTGAAGTTAAATGCTGTGACGGGCGTTACACATACTTTTTCAAAAAACAGAGTTTACTCCACAAAGTATTAAATTTTAGCTAAACTAATCGGACTATGGAGATGAAGTATATCTACAATACTTCATTAATAATTGGAGTTCTCTCCTCTATAACAAAATTCTGCAATGGTTACTTTGATCACTGACTTATAAAGTACCAAAACTTGTGACGGGTGTTACACATTTTGTGACGGGCGTTACCTTTACGAATTCTATACAAATATATATATATATATATATATATATATATATATATATATATATATATACAGTGATGTGCGAAATAATAGGGACACCAATACAATTATTTGATAAGTCATATTTTCTACTGGGTTTAAAAACCAAACTCAAAAATTCAATAACCCACCTATAATATTGATATTGATATCCGACCCAATAGAAACGTTTTTCGACTTCTTAAACCGTTTTTTTAATGCTCAAGTGACATCCATTGGAACCACAATGGCATTTAAGTACTATCTCTTTTATTTTTGATTTGGGAACAACAATTAAATTTCGTGCAGATCTGCCATTTTCAGTTTCCCAAACACGGTACAAACAACCATTTTGTAGCTTCAGGCTTTGCCACTGCGCCCAATAAGCCCAGCTTATTGGACTGTTTGATTCTAACTCTTTCCATAATGGCTTTCTTTGTTGTTCCTTGAACGTCCTAATTTTTGTGATGTCGGGGTCCTTCTTTTGATCATTTCGTATCTGCTCTAGAGTCCATTGATCATCTGCCATGACATTTAACGAACGAATGTGAATTATGTTCGTCTTTTCTTCTTCCGTCGAGCATTCTCTGGATTCCATTTTACACACTCGTGCCGACACAGTGCCCGAATTGCCATGATGTTCCCTGGCGTTATTTTGGCCATCCTCAGGTCTCTTTTCTGGTCGGTATCCTTTAGGTGGTTTGAGATTTACACATTTACGTCTATCACGACAGTCGCGTGCCATATGCCCATATTTTCCGCAATTGTAGCATTTACCTTTCAATTGTGTGTTTCCGTTGGCAGCATAATGTTCGGATTTAACACTGGCTTTGGGCGCTCTACTTACTCCTTGACATAAATTTTCTCTCTCCTCATCTAGTACACGTTTCTCCATCGCTGGTCGGCACAATGTAGATGCTATGTCCTGCGTAAGCGCTGTGGTGACCGGTTCCATAAATGTCGCCTTTGGGTTAGTCATTGTTGCCCGTTTTGTCTCAGGATCGCGTATACCATCAACAAACGCTTCGATCTTGCACTTTTCTATGAAATCATTCGTTGAATCTGCATACGACAAATGCGCAAGCCTCTCGACGTCCGCTGCATACGCCTGCAATGTTTCACCATTTCTTTGCATTCGGCACTTTAGTTCCATTCTGTAGATTTGCTTCATGTGATCACTGCCATATTTTCGCTGCAGTGCAGCCATAACCGCTAAATAACTGTTTCGATCACTTTCTGGAACAGTCTGCAATACTTCGGCTGCGCCTCCTTTAAGCGCCACGATAAGTGCGGCTACGCCGTCCTCATTATTCCATCGATTACTTACAGCCGCGGTCTCAAATTGCAGCTTGAAAATGTTGAACGCTGTGGTTCCATCGTAAATCGGCGATTTTAGCCTCGTACCACTAACAACATGCTGTGTAGGTCCATTTATCTGCAACACTTGCAAATCTTTTTTTATTTCCTGGATTTCTTTGTCTATACCATTTCCAATCTTTGAATTTCATCATCAACATCATTTATATGCGCTTCAAGTTCATTTACTTTGCCATGTAGTGTATTAGAAACTTCCAGAAGCTGCTTAGAATGTTCTTCAAGCTGTTCAGAATTTTTCTGAAGTTTCTGTTCTATTTTGTTAGCATTTTCTACAAGTTCGTGCTTCATGTCTAATTTGAGCTGATTTGAATTTTCTTGAAGTTTCTGTTCCATTCTGGTCGAATTTTCTTGGAGCTGTTTTGAATTTTCTAGAAATTTTTGATCTAATTTGTTGGAATTTTCTTGAAGCTGTTGTTGTATTGCTCCGAGCAACTGGCTCATATCAAAACTTTGCGACTGTACTTTTTGCTCCGTGTCCACACTCCTCGATGACGCTGTTGCAGCTTCCACTTCAAACTCGTGCTCTGCGAGGTCAATGCCTTGATTCTCTAATTCTTCCATTAGATGCTTTTGTAGCTCCACTTTCGTACCTACAGTTGGAAGATTATGAATCGCCAGCTCCTTCTTTAGCTGGTCGACTTTAAGTTGTTCGAATTTAACCATTTTACGAAAATTAACCAATGTTACGAAAATTCAGTCTACGGACAACTGTTCTACGAGTTCGTATCGCTGGATTGTGTACAAAATAAAAACGCACTTATATTTGGTTTTAACTAGTATTATTTCAACTAGTATTAATTAACTTTATTAATTTAAATAACAACTTAAAGAATAATCACTTATATCAACTGCTGAATTACTACAATTTATCTTTACAATGCTCACTCACGAGACGCACTAGTTCACTATTAAATCACAACTAAAGTACAGTGCCTCAGATGCGCGGCCCTATATACTACAGGCATCAGCTCGACACGTTTCGACAAGCTTCGACTTGTTTCAAGAACCTTCTACTCGTTTCGTGAATGAAGCATGCTATTGGCATCTCATTCGCACTCGTGTGTTTTAATATGCTGATCTTCCATCTCTTTCTCGCGCATTGCATAGTGCTCTGAATGATCTTCCGTCTCTTTCTAACACATTGCTTAGTGCGCTGAATTGTCTTGCGTCTCATTTATTATTGTTGATTGCTTGCACAGTGGAGCAAATTACCTCTTCGTAACAATATATATATATATATATATTCGACAAAAACAACAATGTTCGAAAAATTTCAAAAAAAAATTGTTAAAAAAATTTTTGGGCAACAAAAACAACGCAATGGTCGAAATCACCATTTTCGAAAAAAAATATATATTCGACAAAAACAAAAATGTTCGACTAATTTCGAAAAAAACAAATTGTTAAAATTTTTTTTTGGGGACAAATACAATGCAATAGTCGAAATTATATTTTTTTCAATAAAAAAATAAAATTCTGTAATCCCACTGGAACATATTTAATTGTTAGTTTTTAGTTGTGAAATAAATTTAATTCTGCCCATCTCTTCTCTATACGTCCAATAATCTCGTCTGGATACCGGATGTCCATATTTTTCAGTTCTCCTATTATTTTCTATGAATTCCCTTTAAATGAGACTAATTAAATTTTCGGTCTACTAACAACAATTAACCAAATACCTTTAAAATAAAGGTTTTTATATAACTCTCAACCAAAGATCTTTATTTTTTAAAATAAAAAGTATCTCTCAACTAAAGACCTTTATTTTTTAAAATAAAGATTATCTCTCAACCAAAGACCTTAATTTTTTCAAATAAAAAATATCTCTCAACCAAAGACCTTTATATTTTTTGAAAAATTATATCTCAGTGAAAAACCAAATGGAAATATAGGTTAATAGTTATATTCTGGTTTGACATTTTTCTTCAAATACTTATGCGTTGAATGGTTATTTTGGAAATTGGGTGACGCTATTATTATGGTCAGCTTATTTAAAGGACTACTTGTACTACTCGATTTTGAGACGTTTTTTTCGACTCCTGTGAAATTTGATTTTTGTTGGTTACGACCTTTTGCCTGTAAGATATCGATATGTTAACAAATATCTATGGCTAGCTCTAAAATTATTTAAATAAATGTTAGTTCCATATTTCTGCACAAATTAATTACAGATATACAGCCGTATTATCGTGAGAGAATTTTTACCCTTGTGGGAAATAGGTATCTTGAACAATGTTCGAAAAGGGAAAAAATGGTTCCTTAAAAAAAATACGTTTCATGTACAACATTTTGTAGGAATAATTACTCTTATTTCGCCGAAAAAATTCTGCCACTATTTCATCGGGGAAAATAATTAATTAAAAACAAACACATTTTAATTAACTATACTTTTATTTATAATATGTTAACAAATATCTACACTCTCAGAAATATATTGTCATTTCCGACAATATTGTAACAATCTTGATGTTCAAAATAGATATCATGATCAGATTGTCAAATTATTGTCGGTTTGACAATTAAATTCTATTTTCATACGTCATTCTATTGTTTTGATAACAATCGATATTGTCAATGAATAAAATATAAAAAGTCACATAAATGTTTTTTAAATTTTTAATTAGTAATAAATTAAATTTCATGAATTCAGAGTGCATGGAGTGCATCTTCTGCGAGATTTTTCCTCATGTTCATCAAGAGCTTAAATGCAGTAGGTCAGATACAGGAAAGGCTGTTTGCTGACATCCATATTTCCCATTTGCCCCTTGATTATTTTTTTCAGCGCCAATCCATTGGGCCAGAAGACATCTGTCTTGAGGAGCGTTGTATTATGTGGTGACACCCGCATCTAAACAAAATTAATAAAGTTGCAATAATCAATTAATAATAAAATTAAAAATTATAACTTACATTTTGTTTGCTTTTTAAAATTTTTAAAGTAAACAACAAATTAATTTGACATGTTTTTGAATATTTATTGTTGATTTTAACAATATGAGATTGTCATTTCATTATACAGTGATTAGGTGGCAAATGTATCTTCTTGGCATTCAAAAACATGTCAAATTTATTTTTTTGTTTACTTTAAAAATTTTTAAAATTAAACAAAATGTAAGTTTTAATTTAATAATTTTATTATTAATTGAATACTGCAACTTTTTTAATTATGTTTAGATGCGGGTGTTACCACCTACAACGATACTCGAGACAGACGTCTTTTGGTCCAATGGATTTGCGCTGAATAAATTAATCAATAGGCAGATGGAAAAGCCGGATGTCTGCAAGCAGCCCTTCCTGTACCTGACCTACTGCATTTAAACTCTTGACGAAAAACGAGGCAAAGTCTCACAGAAAATGTGCCGAATTCATTAAATTTAATTTATTGCTAATTAAACATTTAAAAAAAATCATGTGACTTTTTATATTTTATTCATTGACAATCTTGATTGTTATCAAAACAATCGAATGACGTTTTAAAATAACAATCTAATTGTCAAACAGACAATAATTTGACAATCTGATCATGAGATCTATTTTGAACATCAATATTGTTACAATATTGTCGGAAATGACAATATATTTCTGAGAGTGTATGAATAGCACCAAAATTATTTAAATAAAAGTTAGTTACATATTTATGCACAAATTAGTTACAGATATATTCAACCACCACAAAAACTTCACTGGCTGGGGAATATCTTAATTTTTTTAACTCTTGACAGATTAACGCAGTATAATCACAACATTTTCTTAAATGAAAAACTACAATTAAGAGTTATTTTATATGCTTTTAATTGCCATTTAACATAATTTTAACTTCAACATTTATTTGCACAACACAGCGCAATTTTATCCAACAACACTGTTTGACATTTGGCAAAACAGCTCATTTACCGTTGCCTGATGTTCAGTCTAATTGCAAATTAATTCTTTATAGAGTTAAAAAATGTGAAATGTATGTATAAAAGTATATTTAACTGCAAATAATAAAGATCTGTATACATATTTTATATCTAAAGTATTATTTTACAACTTTATTACAAGAAATGTTAAAGATAACCAAAAAAAAAAAAGCGAATAAATAAAAAATCGGGCAATGTTGTAAAGCTGCATTCGAACTCGAATTCGATTTCCAACAATATTCCGGAGGAATTGCTGTACCTGGGAGATTGCAGAAACCTGGAAACAAAAAATTCCGAGGAAATAGAATATTCCCCTAGTGTTCACGATAAGACTGAATATCTCATATATGCGATAAAAACTGTATAATTTTAAAAATGGTTCGAAATGCATTGAATTCGTAAAATGTGATTAATTTTTTTTTGCGAATACTTAAATTTTAAATGCAAATTTAAATTTGAATGTTTTAATTAGTAAATAGTCAAAATGCTCTAACGATTTTGAAATAAAACTTTTCAGAATTCAACACCTAGATGCCCAGAGCACATAACAGACATAATTTAATTGCGCTAATGGGTAATTTGTAGTAGTCAAATTTAATTCTACATGAAATTCCTACCAGACAAATTAATATTTTTGTATTATTTGACTCAAAACACCTTCTCTGTGTAATATTGTAATATTTTGTAACATAACATAATTTTGCCCTACTATAGTTGATAAATTTTATTATATCGTCAGTAATAATTTAACAAGTATAAAAAACCAAATTTTTTATAAGTAAGTTTTTATTAAACACTTTTAAAAACACAAAATTGAAAAATAAATTTAAATGGTAAAATAGTTAAAATATTGTTTGCATTTTTTAAATAGTTATAAATATTATCGACATTTAACAAGAGATGACTATAGAGCGTTTGCAGCTTGAAGTAGTATTCACAAACTTATAGTTGTTTAATGTCGATAATATATAGAACAATTTAAGAAATACGCACGAGGCACCAGACTGTTTGACTTCATCATGACCTTCAATCTAAACATTCACAACACTGGTAATAAACCTACGTTTGTGACTGCTATAAGACAGGAAGTCATTGACCTAACTTTGTCTAACCGCAGACTGATGGAGTTAATCTTAAACTGTAAGGTTCTTAAAGAAGATTTTTTATCGGAAGAAGATTTTTTATATGACCGAGAGGTGTTACCCTCTATGATAGTGAGAAACCCTAGAAAAACGAACACCCTTCAGACAAGAACTTGAAAATTCCCTCACGTTTCCTGTCAGAATTCGTACCAAAGAAAGTATTGAGACGTCCGTTCAAGACATGAACGATGTTATATATTCAAGTTTCGTACGAAGATGTCTGTTCCGAAAAACGTTATCTAGACCTCCCTTGGTATCTAGACCTTCCTTGGTGGATGCCCGACTAGACTCACTGCAGATACCTGATGGCACGTATACTGACTCTAAGACAGAGACACTAAGTGTCCTAGATAATAAACTTTGGACACTGTTCAGAGTACATATGTTTACTACATTGCGGATAGAAGATGGCAAAACATAGCTGATTTGATAGCTGATTGCTATATATATATATATATATGTATATATTGGATATATATATATATATATATATATATATATATATATATATATATATATATATATATATTGGACATATACATATATATATATATTGGATATATATATATATATATATATATATATATATATATATATATGTATATATCCAATATATATATATTGTTTGTCTTACTTTGCATGACAAACAAATATATATATATATATATATATATATATATATATATATATATATATATATATATATATATATATATATATTGTTTGTCTTACTTTGCATGACAAACAAATATATATATATATATATATATATATATATATACAGTGATGTGCGAAATAATAGGGACACCAATACAATTATTTGATAAGTCATATTTTCTACTGGGTTTAAAAACCAAACTCAAAAATTCAAATAATTTCCACCTATAATATTGGATTTATCCCGACGACATCGAACTGACTCGTCAGCGGCAGATGCTCCAACCTAGGTTTATGCCAACAATGCTGCCGTTGATAAACTAAAGCAAAAACAGAGTTATTTTAAATGGTTACCGAAAACGCTTACGTTGCATGAAAAACAAATGCCATGTTTAAATATAAAAATTAGTATCTTCCGCATGTCGCCTTTTCAACCTCAAAACCTTTAATCTGTAAATCAGAGAAAAGTAAAGTTATTGATTAAAAAACAATTTCTACTAACTGCTTTGACAAACTTCTTTTTAAACATTTAACGCATCGTTTAAATATCGTCCGATTCATCAATGACGATTAGCTTGAAAGTCGTCGCCAAGGCAAACAAAGGCCAAACAAAATAAACGACGGAAATAAAACGGAAGGATCAAAAATACGACCAACATGCTCTTTTTGCCAGAAAAAAGGACATACACGAGACGAATGTATTACGCGGAAAAACACACCGTTTTGTATGGAGTGTGAAAAATATGGGCACGAATCTAGTTGGAGATGTGCATCCATTAGATTAGAAGCTCAAAATAAGGAAGGGGTTGGGCATTTACAAAATCAACCAGTCGATAATAGGAGATTTTTAAACAATAATTTGCAAACGGGACATAACACCACGTACCGTACCAATAATAATAATAGAAATAATAACAATGACAATGTGAATAATGTGGATAACGCTAGAAATAATTTAAAATGTGATTGGTGTCGTAGACTTGGTCATGGGGAAACTAATTGCTACGCCAAGAGGGATTATCTAGCAAGGGAGAACAATGCTCAAAACAAGGGAAACTACGAGGGGCCCAACCAAGGCCAGTAAGCTGGGGACCCAATAAAAACAGCAAAATTAGGTCAAAAATGGTAGAAATAGTAAATCATGATCCCAAAGCGCCTGTGATCACATTTACTACCCAAACTCCTAAAGAATCCAAAAAGACGGTGGAGGCAGATATTGTAAATTTGACGTCGGCAATGGCCGTTGATACACATAATAACCCACCGTGCTTTAATTGTGAGGGAGTGACAAAAACAATTTTTGCATTAATACATTTCTTAATATACATAATTATTACAATAGGGTCGGAAATCATTAATTTAGCAGCAGATAACACTGATCGGCTAAGATTTGTTTGGGAAGAAAGGCTAATAGGTCAAAAAGTAAAAAATATGTTTACAGGAATGTTGAAAAATTTTGTAAATTTTATAACATGTTGTGATAAAAAAATCAGACAACAATTAAGTGAATTAAATAAAAAGATAATTAACAAAATATACAGTAGAAAAGGGAATTGCTTCAAATTGTCTAATGTAAGTGATGTGTTCATTGAAGTACCTTGCGAGGCAGCTAAAAATGGAAAACTCATATTACTGGTAGACTCGGGAGCAGAGGCAAGCATAGTAAAAGAAAGTGCAATGAGACAACTACCGGATTTTGACAAAAATAACCAGACAGATTTTAATGGGGCTTTTGGTGGATGCGTAAGGACTTTAGGCACGACCAATATAAAACACAGTAATATAAAGTGGTTAGATTTAATTATGCATGTAGTATCTCTTGAACAAGGAATACCAGCAGACGGGATAATAGGACGGGATAATATATGGAATAGGTCCGTAATAAACGCCATTAATAAGACCATAACATTCTATAACAAAGGAAAGAATCACACTATCCGATTACCAATGAAAACTCGAGCGGACATAAAAAATATTTTTTACAATCATGAAATAAAAATCGAGCCTAGAACCGCGAAAATAGTAGAAATTACACTAAAAACAAAAATTCCAATTGTGTTAATACATAAACAAGAAATTTATCCTGGAATATATTTGGGAGAAAGTTTATCGAATGTTAACAAAAATAAAGTTTATGTCTCAGTATTAAATTCTACAGAAAAAGACATTATAATAGACAACAATTTTAAACCAAAATTTTCAAATTTTAATCAATATAAGGAATCAGATACTAACAATTCTACAATAAATACTATAAATTCTGTGAATATCAAAAATAGGATTAATAGATTATTATAAAAGATTAACATCGATGAATCTCTAAATAAGGAGGAAATAACATCATTACAAAATCTTTGTATTTCATATCACGATGTTTTTCACTTAGAAGGTGACGAACTGTCATACACGCCGATACTTAAACACGACATAACAACACAATGGAATCAATCACCAATTAACCAAAAGCAATATAAGCTTCCACACACACATAGAGAGGAAATTAATAGACAGGTTAACAAAATGTTAGATGAAGGCATTATATCGCCAAGCATATCACCCTGGAATTCGCCGTTATTACTAGTACCAAAAAGAAGCGATAAAGATGGTAACAAAAAATGGAGACTTGTCATAGATTTTCGTAAATTAAATGACGTAACAATAAAACAGGTATTTCCGATTCCGCGAATAGACGAAATATTAGATCAACTAGGTCACAGTCGATATTTTTCCACATTAGATTTAGCCAGTGGTTACCACCAGGTCTTAGTTGAAGATGGTGATAAAGGAAAAACTACTTTCAGTACAGGACTTGGTCATTTTGAATTTAACAGGATGCCTTTCGGTTTAACAGGGGCACCAGCAACTTTCCAAAGAATAATGAATCACATCTTAACAGGGTTACAGGGCATCGATTGTTTTGTGTATCTTGATGATATAGTTGTATATGGGACAAATATAAGCGAACATGAACACAGATTAAGTAAAGTATTACAAAAATTAAGAGACCATAACTTAAAATTGAATACCGATAAATGTCAGTTCTTACGTCGAGAAGTTGTATATTTAGGTCATAAATGTTCGGAATTAGGTGCGTTGCCAGACCCCTCTAAGGTCGAATGCGTAAAAAATATTCCGGTACCAAGAAACAGAAAAGAAGTACAAGCATTCTTGGGATTAATTAATTATTACAGAAAGTTCATAAGCAATATGGCAAAGTTATCGTTACCAATTAATAATTTACTTAAAAAGGACGTTAAATTTATATGGACAGACGATTGTCAAAATTCATTTAATAAACTCAAAGAATCAATAATTTCACCTCCAATACTAGCAGCATATCCAGACTTTACAAAAACTTTTTTACTCACAACAGACGCAAGTAATGAAGCAATAGGTGCAGTCCTATCTCAAGGGGAAATAGGAAGCGACCGACCAATCGCGTTTGCAAGTAGAACCTTAAATGGAGCTGAAAAACGATATTCCACTATTGAAAAGGAATTTTTAGCTATTGTTTGGGCAACGAAGAATTTTAGAGCATACCTATTAGGACGGCCCTTCAAAATTTTTACAGATCATCAACCATTACGCGGCATAGCTAACTTAAAAGATCAAACGTCACGATTAGCAAGATTTAGGCATAAATTGTCAGAATACTATTTTGAAATAATTTACAAACCAGGTAAAAAGAATTTAAACGCGGATGCTTTAAGCAGAATACCAAATATTGAACCAGACATTACAGCCGTACAAACACGATCCAAAACTACACAAAACAATTTTGGTCACGAGATTACAAAAACAAAACCACAAATCAGTACACCAGTCCTAGATGAAACAATAATAGAAACGAATAATGCAACAAATTTAGCTCAAATATTAACTGACCCAGAAGAAATTAAAACAGTGATAAAAGATTTTCATGATTCCGCGCTAGGAGGCCATCAGGGCACACTTAAAACATATTTCAGGATTAAAAAACAATTTAAATGGAAGGGTATGCAGAAGCAAATAAAAGAATATGTTAGAAACTGCCCCAAATGCCAAATGAATAAAAGTTCAAAATTGACAAAAATGGCAATGGTTTTGACAGATACGCCAACACGTCCATTCGATAAAGTTTATATGGACTTGGTAGGAATCTTGCCCGAAACTGTAACAGGAAACAAATATATATTAACTTTTCAAGACGATTTTTCAAAATATGTGTGCTGCGTAGCTATTCCAGACGCAGAAGCAAGCACAGTAGCCAAAGCATTTTACGAGGAAATAATAACGCGTTATAATATTCCAAAAATTTTAATTACAGATAACGGTTCAAATTTTGTATCAAAATTATTTTCAGACACGTGTAAATTATTACACATTAGAAAATGCACATAACTCCTTATCACCCGCAGGCAAATGGCTCGTTAGAACGAAGTCACAGACCTTTAGCGGAGTATTTGAGATGTTTTGTAAAAGAAGATGGGTCCAACTGGGAACAATGGTTGAATTCGGCAATGCATGTACACCACAATACAGTGCATATGTCAACAGGGCAAACGCCTTGCCGTACTTTATATGGATTCGATTTCGATATGCCAACCAACCTCAAACGAAAATGTTCACCAATTTATAACAGCGAAGACTACAATAAAGTATTAAAATATCAAATACAACGTACGCATGAGATAGTCAGACAAAATCAAGAAAAAGCCAAGGAAAGATCTAAACGAAATTACGATAATACATTAAATGCAGTAGTTTTTAGGGAAGGCGATAAAGTTTTATTAAAAAACCAGAATAGGAAAAACAAATTTTCACCAATCTGGGTAGGACCATATGAGGTTCTTTCGATAATAAGTCCTGTGACAACAGTGATTTGTATCAAAGGAAAAGAAAAAAAAATCATAATAACTTATTAAAATCATATAATTCCTAAGTTATGCACAATCAAATAAAAATAAATATATAAACATAAATGAATAAATCTTGATGAGCATTACTCGCAGTGTGGATTTTTTTTTTACTATGTATTAAAGATGATTAGCATTAAATCATGCACTAACAACATTTTTTTTTATGAGAAAAATAGAAAAAGTATAATTTATAACTTTAATTACAAGATTATTTTAGATATTCCATAAAACTAAGATTTCTGTACGAATTAGCCAAAGAAAATATAATATGCATCGTTATTATACTTGAGATAGGTCAGTACCTCAGTTCATTATCAAGGGCATTGTCAATAAAAACAAAACGATCATTGTAGTTAAAGTACAAATAGACGTTAGCGAAGCACTGGAGTGGAGCACAGATATAAGTAAGGAGCTTATGCATAAATATAAACGATAAAATGCAATTCAGCATCTCGCAAGAAGAAATCACAGCACTAGCAGACTGAACAAGTAAGAAGATACGCTAGTGTGCTACCCAAGATATAATGACCATTCACTGCTAATGATCATGTGGATAATATTTCAGTTGAATTTTCTATGTAGGCGTTTGCGCTTATTGGCACATATCTTACATGTGCTTTACATACTTTATAATGCACATATCTCTAACAACCAAAGCAATAATTCAACAAGTAAAGAGAAAAAAAAAAAAAACCGTTGACGACACTGCAATAAAAAACTCTCGGCAGTAGACAAAGAGAAGATAATAGAAAAAGAAAATGAAAAAGATGACACAGTATTTTATTTTTAGTTGTTTATTTGTATAAAAAAGGAATATATATAATTATATTTAAAAAATTAGGACCCAAACATTTGACAAATACTTTGTTCTTAAGTAGCTTAATAATGACCGAATATATATATATAAATTAAATTCAGTAATCAGCCATATAATGTACAACATCAGGTACATGAGGAGTCGAGAAACCAGCCAAATCATCAACAAGACGGCTGATCTCTCGACAGATCTCCATAAGCGAAGTAAAAGATGGTGTCCAGCGGTGTCGAATGATTAGGCGACGGAGTGGATCCCCCACTCCGTCATCCCAGCACACGTTCTCGAGTTGTCCCAGCCACGTTTCCGCAAACAGAATGGGGTTGTCGGCCCAGAGGGTGTCCATTAGAGCCCTTTCTTCGGCCTCTAGACGCTCCAGGGCATCAACTTGAGCTCTTTCCACCTCCATGTCCAGGTCATCATCCGAGTCCAGTTCTTCATTGTTGTCCATAGAAATGTCTTCCTCGCTGAAGACCGTGTCCCCGTCTGAAAAAAAAAAAAAAAAACATAAAAATAAAAATAAAACAAATATATATATATATTTATTTAATAAAAAATAATAACGAAATGAAAAGAAAAAATAAGGCAACTTACCACAATCGCTGAAATGGGTGGTTACCCTCCCTGTAAGATTTCTTCCAAAAGCATCTCTTGGAAATCGTTGAGCAGCATAATCTGCGAGAAGCTCGTCCAGTTCCAGCCGTCTATACTCCTGAAACGCCTTCAGGGCCGCCTCATCAAGAGGTATAGTCTCCGTCTCATTGTCATCGACGGACAAATCTTCGATTTTTGATTCGTCAATTGTGACAACTTCAACATTGACATCCTCGATTAGAGCGTTTAACAAATCTATAATATATTTAAATTTGTAATTTGAAAATAGAATAGCGCAATAACACTGCTCTTACCTGACATCTTTGCAGAATGGTTTAATTACAATTAAACCAAGAGAAAAATATAAAAAACATGAAGACAAAATAACCAAACGAAAATTATAAAATGTTGAAGTAAGCAAATTCGCCACCTGCTTAGTACAACATTACCTACGACAACACAAATATCTGCACACAGAATAAACTTCTATATAAAAAAAAAACCCAAATTGATTTTATTTTGGTGTGGCAAAATGTTAAATGCTATTATGTTAGACATATATTAAAAAGATTTAAAAAAGAAATATATATATATATATATATATATATATATATATATATATATATATATATATATATATATATATATATATATATATATATATATATATATATATATATATAATATTATTTAAAAAAAGAAAAAAAAAAACCCTATTATATATAATAACATAACACACATATAGATTAAGCAGACGGCATAGAGCTAATTAATAAGTTAAGTAAAATATTATGATTTTTCATAACAAACAAAAAAAAAATGATATACATTAAAAAAAAAAAAATAATAAATAATAATAATAATTGCACAATTTAAGGAATAGATATACTGGTCTTGGTGTTGGCAACAGGAGAAGCAGCTAACATCAAACAGACAGCAATTAATGATACAAGGATTTTCTTTGAGAGAACAACGGATGCGTTATTTTTTAGTGACGAATGGACAATAATTGCAAATTTTAAACCACTGCAATTGAACAAATTTTTAGAATTAACAAACACCTATGCGGAAACTACGCAGGATATGTGTGAGCAGATGCGCGTAAAAATGCCTGATATGAACATCGAAAGTTCATGCAAAGCAGTAACACAAGGAAGAAATAATAAGGCGAACAATTAGGGGCAGACGCCTCAGACGAGCACTTAATTTCATTGGAGAAGGACTCAATTGGGCGTTTGGAGTGATGGATAGCAAGGACAAACAGGCTATATACAAACATTTCAAAAATATCGATCAGAATCAAAGTAAAACCTACAAAGTCATGCAAAAACAAATAACTGTAATGTCAACCAATTATAATAAGTTGGCAAAACCATTATTAAATTCAATGAAGGAAGTCGAAGCTGTACAAAAGGAACTTACTAGAACTATTAAACAACAAACAGCTATTCATAAGAGTATAAACAATTCGATCGACAAGTTACTATTCCTGATGCACTTATTGGAAATACAAACAACGATAAACGCAAACCTAATTGAAATACAGGGTCAACAATTAATAGAGATGGCTGTCATAGTCGACTTATATAAAGGATGCTTGCATCCGTCGATTATTGATCAGAGGGAGCTGAATGAAATGCTGGCTAAACTAACTCTAAGAGGAAAAGCTAATTGGTTCATACAACAATCATTTGAGATGCATCATTCTTCTACGGTACGAGTTTTTCCGGACGCAGATAGTCTAATGATTGTCATCAAAACACCATTGCCTGACAATTTGATTTTTACATTGTACAGAGTCTACCCAATACCGACCAACATTAATAAAGAATGGGACGCGTTGGTTAAGACAACTTACGACTACTTAGCAGAAGCTAAAGACCGAAGTAAATTCATAGGACTTACCACCAGTGATTATAATAAATGCATAACTATCAGCCAGAGCATGAATAAAGAGGTCACACTGTGCAAACAACCCGGCACAGTACTAACAAACAGCAACAAACTTTGCGAAGTAAGTTTAATACAACACAAAACAGTTCCAACAGACAATTGCGATCACGTTGCAATCAAGAAAGGCTCCGGTATGGTGGTGAAGCTGTGGTCCCCAAACACCTGGTTATATAAATTTGAAACACCAACAAAATTCGAAGCGGTATGCGGCACTGAAATGGCAACATTGACATTATCCGGACTAGGATGGATGTCAGTTAATGAGGCATGTGACCTTCATACTCAGGAACTGATATTACCATATGAACATACACAAATAACCAACGAAGAAATAATGTACAAAAAAGAAGACCACACAACATTTTTGGAAAACCTGAAAGGAAACTGGTCATCATTCCCTAGCCCAAATGTAACAGCTACGCCACTACCAATTTTGGTTTCAGACCACAACAAAATAAGATCAGCATTAAGGGACGGTCAGCGAAATTTAGATGACTTGTTGGCCGAAATAAGTTATAATAAAGAACAAAAGGAGTTATTTAACCGCCAAAATGATATAAAAAACACCGGTATGTCATTCGGAATAGTAATTTCGGTACTAATAATAATATTGGCAGCATATGTGGTATATTTCCAGTACCATCTGTTATGTAAAAGTAAATCCAATAACAAGAATGAAAAAATGAATATGAATAAATCAAGTTTAGCGTCAATAGATGTGGAAACAGCCAAAGTGGAGGAGTTCGAAATGTCATCAAAGATACATCCTACCAAACTGTCGCCACTCCAAAGAAACAACTCACCGCGTGCAACAACAACTAGAAAGTTAAAAACAACACCACCGTTAGCTACTGTACGTACAACAGCGCATATGTCGACGTCACTACAGTCAACGAAATCGCAGCAACCATCAACCGAGCAGCAGCAGTCAACACTAAAAACATCGGGACCAGGTTATGCTTGTATTTAATTTCCTTTTATAATTCAGATGTTTAGATTTAAGACGGGATATGGTATCTAAATAATTAGGAATAAAATAATCTACACTATAAGAATGTTATCAAGATATTAACAATGTAAAAGAAAAAACTATTATTACTTAATTAATAATTATTTTTTCTTAAAAATAAGGGGGGAAGAATGTTCTATATCAAAATTACTTTTTGATTTAGTTTTTGTTTAGTTTGTAAAAATCTGAACATCGCCAGTAAGCACAATGGCATATTCATATTAATCATAATAATGTAACACCAAAAATGCTTACTGTCATATTTCTCTCATACACTTATTCTTATGCAATGAATTGATTGTAATGTGAGCCTCATCAGGTGGCACCTGCATGCGGCGTACAGGAAACTAAAGCATATACAAGTTCTTCTCACGATCACCCCGGTACGAATTTATTAATACACAATATGACGAAACTCCGATCTGGTGTTCGTAAATATCACACCAATACGAATTGACATTTTCACAATATAATGAAACTCCGATCTGGTGTTCGTAAATATTGGTGCGACCGAGGTGATGAGTAGAGGTTAAGATTAGTTTTTAAGGTGAATTGTGTTTTTCTACCGTTCAGTTCGGACGTCTTTAAAATTAAGTTAATACCGTGTAACAGTTTTAAAAACTAAATAAAATCTTCATTATATCGCAAAAATAAAATATCCTCGCGTGTTAATTTAAATCAAAAGGGTGTTAGGACGAATCAACGGTGGACCCTTAAGGTGAACTGTCACTGACTTCAGAAGTGAATAAAGTCAAGTACAGTAGGACCCCGGGAACTCACAACAACGCACAATGCTTTTTCCGCAATCATCCAAGGCATTTAGCAACCGCATCATTTATTTGAACTTCAGTGTCGTGTAGAGCTGCTTGACCTTGCCATGCCGGTCATATATATATATATATATATATATATATATTGGATATATACATATATATATATATATATATATATATATATATATATATATTGGATATATACATATATATATATATATATATATATATATATATATATATATATATACATATATATATATATATATATATATATATATATATATATATATATATATATATATATATATATATATACATATATATATATATATATATATATATATATATATATATATATATATATATTTATATATATATATATATATATATATATATATATATTGGATATATATATATATATATAGCAATCAGCTATCAAATCAGCTATGTTTTGCCATCTTCTATCCGCAATGTAGTAAACATATGTACTCTGAACAGTGTCCAAAGTTTATTATCTAGGACACTTAGTGTCTCTGTCTTAGAGTCAGTATACGTGCCATCAGGTATATGCAGTGAGTCTAGTCGGGCATCCACCAAGGAAGGTCTAGATACCAAGGGAGGTCTAGATAACGTTTTTCGGAACAGACATGTTCGTACGAAACTAGAATATATAACATCGTTCATGTCTTGAACGGACGTCTCAATACTTTCTTTGGTACGAATTCTGACAGGAAACGTGAGGGAATTTTCAAGTTCTTGTCTGAAGGGTGTTCGTTTTTCTAGGGTTTCTCACTATCATAGAGGGTAACACCTCTCGGTCATATAAAAAATCTTCTTCCGATAAAAAATCTTCTTTAAGAACCTTACAGTTTAAGATTACCTCCCTCAGTCTGCGGTTAGACAAAGTTAGGTCAATGACTTCCTGTCTTATAGCAGTCACAAACGTAGGTATATTACCAGTGTTGTGAATGTTTAGATTGAAGGTCATGATGAAGTCAAACAGTCTGGTGCCTCGTGCGTATTTCTTAAATTGTTCTATATATTATCGACATTAAACAACTACAAGTTTGTGAATACTACTTCAAGCTGCAAACGCTCTATAGTCATCTCTTGTTAAATGTCGATAATATTTATAACTATTTAAAAAATGCAAACAATATTTAAACTATTTTACCATTTAAATTTATTTTTCAATTTTGTGTTTTTAAAAGTGTTTAATAAAAACTTACTTATAAAAAATTTGGTTTTTTATACTTGTTAAATTATTACTGACGATATAATAAAATTTATGAACTATAGTATGGTAAAATTATGTTATGTTACAAAATATTACAATATTACATAGAGAAGGTGTTTTGAGTCAAATAGTACAAAAATATTAATTTGTCTGGTAGGAATTTCATGTTGAATTAAATTTGACCACTACAAATTACCCATTAGCGCAATTAAATTATGTCTGTTATGTGCTCTAGGCATCTAGGTGTTGAATTCTGAAAAGTTTTATTTCAAAATCGTTAGAGCATTTTGACTATTTACTAATTAAAACATTCAAATTTAAATTTGCATTTAAAATTTAAGTATTCGCAAAAAAAAAATTAATCACATTTTACGAAATTTCAATGCATTTCGAACCATTTTTAAAATTTTACAGTTTTTATCGCATATATGAGATATTCAGCCTTATCGTGAACACTAGGGGAATATTCTATTTCCTCGGAATTTTTTGTTTCCAGGTATCTGCAATCTCCCAGGTACAGCAATTCCTCCGGAATTTTGTTGGAAATCGAATTCGAGTTCGAATGCAGCTTTACAACATTGCCTGATTTTTTATTTATTCGTTTTTTTTTTTTTGGTTATCTTTAACATTTCTTGTAATAAAGTTGTAAAATAATACTTTAGATATAAAATATGTATACAGATCTTTATTATTTGCAGTTAAATATACTTTTATACATACATTTCACATTTTTTAACTCTATAAAGAATTAATTTGCAATTAGACTGAACATCAGGCAACGGTAAATGAGCTGTTTTGTCAAATGTCAAACAGTGTTGTTGGATAAAATTGCGCTGTGTTGTGCAAATAAATGTTGAAGTTAAAATTATGTTAAATGTCAATTAAAAGCATATAAAATAACTCTTAATTGTAGTTTTTCATTTAAGAAAATGTTGTGATTATACTGCGTTAATCTGTCAAGAGTTAAAAAAATTAAGATATTCCCCAGCCAGTGAAGTTTTTGTGGTGGTTGAATATATCTGTAACTAATTTGTGCATAAATATGTAACTAACTTTTATTTAAATAATTTTGGTGCTATTCATACACTCTCAGAAATATATTGTCATTTCCGACAATATTGTAACAATCTTGATGTTCAAAATAGATCTCATGATCAGATTGTCAAATTATTGTCTGTTTGACAATTAGATTGTTATTTTTAAACGTCATTCGATTGTTTTGATAACAATCAAGATTGTCAATAAATAAAATATAAAAAGTCACATGATTTTTTTTAAATTCGGCACATTTTCTGTGAGATTTTGCCTCGTTTTTCGTCAACAGTTTAAATGCAGTAGGTCAGGTACAGGAAGGGCTGCTTGCAGACATCTGGCTTTTCCATCTGCCCATTGATTAATTTATTCAGCGCAAATCCATTGGACCAAAAGACATCTGTCTCGAGGATCGTTGTAGGTGGTAACACCCGCATCTAAACATAATTAAAAAAGTTGCAGTATTCAATTAATAATAAAATTATTAAATTAAAACTTACATTTTGTTTAATTTTAAAAATTTTTAAAGTAAACAAAAAAATAAATTTGACATGTTTTTGAATGCCAAGAAGATACATTTGCCACCTAATCACTGTATAATGAAATGACAATCTCATATTGTTAAAATCAACAATAAATATTCAAAAACATGTCAAATTAATTTGTTGTTTACTTTAAAAATTTTAAAAAGCAAACAAAATGTAAGTTATAATTTTTAATTTTATTATTAATTGATTATTGCAACTTTATTAATTTTGTTTAGATGCGGGTGTCACCACATAATACAACGCTCCTCAAGACAGATGTCTTCTGGCCCAATGGATTGGCGCTGAAAAAAATAATCAAGGGGCAAATGGGAAATATGGATGTCAGCAAACAGCCTTTCCTGTATCTGACCTACTGCATTTAAGCTCTTGATGAACATGAGGAAAAATCTCGCAGAAGATGCACTCCATGCACTCTGAATTCATGAAATTTAATTTATTACTAATTAAAAATTTAAAAAACATTTATGTGACTTTATGTGACAATATCGATTGTTATCAAAACAATAGAATGACGTATGAAAATAGAATTTAATTGTCAAACCGACAATAATTTGACAATCTGATCATGATATCTATTTTGAACATCAAGATTGTTACAATATTGTCGGAAATGACAATATATTTCTGAGAGTGTAGATATTTGTTAACATATTATAAATAAAAGTATAGTTAATTAAAATGTGTTTGTTTTTAATTAATTATTTTCCCCGATGAAATAGTGGCAGAATTTTTTCGGCGAAATAAGAGTAATTATTCCTACAAAATGTTGTACATGAAACGTCCCAGCAGATTTTAGAAGCACTTTGCAACCACTTTGGCAATTTATAATGTATTAAGGGAGTCGCTCCAAAAATGGTTCCAGAAGTCATTATTTTCGCAGGCGATGTCTACACGAGCAAGTACTTTTCCGTCAGCTTCTAAGAGAAGCAAACGGAGAAGTACATCTCCATTCGCTTCTACTGCAATGTTTTGTGGAACCACTTTAAGTACTCTTTTTAAATTTCTCTCTTTACTGGTTGAACAACTTCTCTCCCGGTTCCAAAAGACGTAGTTATGGAATAACGTCCGATGGAATGACTTTTGGAACTACTTCTTAAAATGGTTTCCATGGAATGACTTTTGGAACTTCTTCTTAAAATGGTTCTCATGGAATGACTTTTGGAACTACTTCTTGAAATGGTTCCCATGGAATGACTTTTAGAACTACTTCTTAAAATGGTTCCCATAGAATGACTTTTGGAACTACTTCTTAAAATAGTTCCCATGTAATGACTTTTGGAACTACTTCTTAAAATGGTTCCCATGGAATACCTTTTGGAACACCTTCCACATACTGTTTCATTAGAATACAAATACAATAAATAAAATTGTTCATTTAATTTTTAAAATAAGAAATATTTAAACTTTAAGGTATATTAACAAATTAAATATTTTCATGGACATTTTTGCTCCTGAACTTATTATATTTTTGAGGTTGATATACTCCAGCTATTATATGGACTTCCTGCGCACCAACCATCTGAGCCATCGACACTACCTGTAGTATTATCATGTTAAAGAATATTTTTAATTTAAATAAAAAAGTACTTACTAAATATGTTTTATATCCTATGACACACATGTTTTTAATTGAATTGTTGATTTAGAATACGCAGCTAACTTTATTTATTTTAAATAAAATATTTCAAAGAGGTTTGATACGTTTTTGTATATTCTCAATTACATTCTAAAAGAAGCGAACGTGGAACGACTTTTTATCGGAACCCAACGTGGTGTGCCGTCAGTACCAAGAGGGAAGTTATTCTAGAATCAGTTGTTGTAGAATTGGATAAAGAAACATATCTCTGTTTGCTTCTCCACTTTCATTAGAGGCTCAAAAACTGTATTCGCTTCTCGTATACGTTCCGCTAGAAGCGAACGTAGAATTACTTTTTATCGGAACCCAATGGGAAGTTGTTCTCGTTGTTGTGCCGTCAGTACCAAGAGGGAAGTTATTCTAGAATCAGTTGTTGTAGAATTGGATAAAGAAACATATCTCCGTTTGCTTCTACGCTCTCATTATATCCTCAAAAACTGTATTCGCTTCTCGTTTACGTTCCGCTAGAAGCGAACGTAGAATTACTTTTTATCGGAACCCAATGTGTAGTTGTTCTCGTTGCTGTGCTATTAGTAGCAGGAGAGAAGTTATTCTAGAATAGCTTGCTATAGAATTTGATGGAGATACAGAATTTGATTCTATTCTCTCTCATATTTCCATATTCAACCGATAAATTTAAATTTGTGTACTCTTTATAACTCTCGAATATAAAGTGATTCCTAAAATGATTTCACCAGAAGCGAACGTGGAACGACTTTTTATCTTTGCATTCCAACTAAATGTAGTTCTAGAAGTTGTTCTTTTCGGAACAACTTGCGATAAAATCTGCTGGGGTATTTTTTTTAAGGAACAATTTTTTCCCTTTTCGAACCTATTATATACCTATTTCCCACAAGGGTAAAAATTCTCTCACGATAATACGGCTGTATATCTGTAATTAATTTGTGCAGAAATATGGAACTAACATTTATTTAAATAATTTTAGAGCTAGCCATAGATATTTGTTAACATATCGATATCTTACAGGCAAAAGGTCGTAACCAACAAAAATCAAATTTCACAGGAGTCGAAAAAAACGTCTCAAAATCGAGTAGTACAAGTAGTCCTTTAAATAAGCTGACCATAATAATAGCATCACCCAATTTCCAAAATAACCATTCAATGCATAAGTATTTGAAGAAAAATGTCAGACCAAAATATAACTATTAACCTTTATTTCCATTTGGTTTTTCACTGAGAGATATAATTTTTCAAAAAATATAAAGGTCTTTGGTTGAGAGATATTTTTTATTTGAAAAAATAAAGGTCTTTGGTTGAGAGATAACCTTTATTTTAAAAAATAAAGGTCTTTGGTTGAGAGATAAAAAAAATGTTTAACAATTTATTTTTTTCGAAATTAGTCGAACATTTTTGTTTTTGTCGAATATATTTTTTTTCGAAAATGGTGATTTCGACCATTGCGTTGTTTTTGTTGCCCAAACAATTTTTTTTCGAAATTTTTCGAACTTTGTTGTTTTTGTCGAATATATATTATTTTCAAAAATGGCGATTTCGACCATTACATTGTTTTTGTCGTCCAAAAATTTTTTTTAACATTTTTTTTGAAATTTTTCGAACATTGTTGTTTTTGTCATATATATATATATATATATATATATATATATATATATATATATATATATATATATATATATCTATATATATATATATATTTTTTTTTTTATATATATATATATATCTATATATATATATATATATATATATATATATATATATATATATATATATATATATATATATATATATATATATATATATATATATATATATATATATATATATATATATTCGACAAAAACAACAATGTTCGAAAATTTTCAAAAAAAAATTGTTAAAATAAATTTTTGGACGACAAAAACAATGTAATGGTCGAAAGAGGTAATTTGCTCCACTGTGCAAGCAATCAACAGTAATAAATGAGACGCAAGACAATTCAGCGCACTAAGCAATGTGTTAGAAAGAGACGTAAGATCATTCAGCGCACTATGCAATGTGCGAGAAAGAGATGGAAGATCAGCACATTAAAACACATGAGTGCGAATGAGATGCCAATAGCATTCACGAAACGAGTAGAAGTTCTCGAAACAAGTCGAAGCTTGTCGAAACGTGTCGAACTGATGCCTGCAGTATATAGGGCCGCGCATCTGAGGCACTGTACTTCAGTTGTGATTTAATAGTGAACTAGTGTGCTCGTGAGTGAACATTGTAAAGATAAATTGTAGTAATTCAGCAGTTGATATAAGTGATTATTCTTTAAGTTGTTATTTAAATTAATAAAGTTAATTAATACTAGTTGAAATAATACTAGTTAAAACCAAATATAAGTGCGTTTTTATTTTGTACACAATCCAGCGATACGAACTCGTAGAACAGTTTTCCGTAGACTGAATTTTCGTAACATTGGTGTCAGAAGTGGGATTGTGATACAAAATGGTTAAATTCGAACAACTTAAAGTCGACCAGCTAAAGAAGGAGCTGGCGATTCATAATCTTCCAACTGTAGGTACGAAAGTAGAGCTACAAAAGCGTCTAATGGAAGAATTAGAAAATCAAGGCATTGACCTCGCAGAGCACGAGTTTGAAGTGGAAGCTGTAACAGCGTCGTCGAGGAGTGTGGACACGGAGCAAAAAGTACAGTCGCAAAGTTTTGATATGAGCCAGTTGCTCGGAGCAATACAACAACAGCTTCAAGAAAATTCCAACAAATTAGATCAAAAATTTCTAGAAAATTCAAAACAATTTCAAGAAAATGCCAACAAAATGGAACAGAAACTTATAGAAAATTCAAAACAGCTCTAAGAAAATTCGACCAGAATGGAACAGAAACTTCAAGAAAATTCAAATCAGCTCAAATTAGATATGAAGCACGAACTTGTAGAAAATGCTAACAAAATAGAACAGAAACTTCAGAAAAATTCTGAACAGCTTCAAGAACATTCTAAGCAGCTTCTGGAAGTTTCTAATACACTACATGGCAAAGTAAATTAACTTGAAGCGCATATAAATGATGTTGATGATAAAATTCAAAGATTGGAAAATGGTATAGACAAAGAAATCCAGGAAATAAAAAAAGATTTGCACGTGTTGCATATAAATGGACCTACACAGCGTGTTGTTAGTGGTACGAGACTAAAATCGCCGATTTACGATGGAACCACAGCGTTCAACATTTTCAAGCTGCAATTTGAGACCACGGCTGTAAGTAATCGATGGAATAATGAGGACAGCGTAGCCGCACTTATCGTGGCACTTAAAGGAGGCGCAGCCGAAGTATTGCAGACTGTTCCAGAAAGTGATCGAAACAGTTATTTAGCGGTTATGGCTGCACTGCAGCGAAAATATGGCAGTGATATGTTAAATATGTCCGATATGTTAAGGATTCGTATGATATTTACGAGGTCAATGCACCCATATCCTCCGAAATAGGATATTAGTTTAAATATTTAGGATAACATTCATGATTTTAAAATAGCGATACAGAGTTAATTAGTTTTTTTTTTATTTTAATCTTTAAAAAATGTCGGGTTAGATTACGGAATATTAACCTCTTTAACCAGCAATACCTCGTGAACCGAAAATGGTAGAACAAAAATTAGTCGGTGAATTTTGTTTAGATTACACCAGGATATAAAAAAATTAACAAATCGCTGATTCCATGAATATTTTCTGATCTATCTCTACTACAATATTGTGCAATATGCTCTATCTGCTCGTTTTTTCATAGACATTGATCACATTTGAATAGCAATAATCCCTATCTACCATAGCACGACGAATAGCGCGAAATAACTGAATTTTTTTAATTGTTTCAATTAAAGACCATTTTTATTAATTATTGTAGAAGAAAAATTGATCGCCGCTTTCATGGTTTGCGATTTAAGTTTTTTCGCTCTCCTGAAAAACTGTGTTTTTGTAGATAGACTGTATTGAATATATATATATATATATATATATATATATATATATATGTGTTTTTGTATATATGTTTTTGTAGATAGACTGTATTGAATATATATATATATATATATATATATATATATATATATATATATTCAATACAGTCTATCTACAAAAACACAGTTTTTCAGGAGAGCGAAAAAACTTATATCGAAATTAAATATATATATATATATATATATATATATCTTCTATCCGCAATGTAGTAAACATATGTACTCTGAACAGTGTCCAAAGTTTATTATCTAGGACACTTAGTGTCTCTGTCTTAGAGTCAGTATACGTGCCATCAGGTATCTGCAGTGAGTCTAGTCGGGCATCCACCAAGGAAGGTCTAGATACCAAGGGAGGTCTAGATAACGTTTTTCGGAACAGACATGTTCGTACGAAACTAGAATATATAACATCGTTCATGTCTTGAACGGACGTCTCAATACTTTCTTTGGTACGAATTCTGACAGGAAACGTGAGGGAATTTTCAAGTTCTTGTCTGAAGCGTGTTCGTTTTTCTAGGGTTTCTCACTATCATAGAGGGTAACACCTCTCGGTCATATATATCTGTGGTCCGATAAAAAATCTTCTTTAAGAACCTTACAGTTTAAGATTACCTCCCTCAGTCTGCGGTTAGACAAAGTTAGGTCAATGACTTCCTGTCTTATAGCAGTCACAAACGTAGGTTTATTACCAGTGTTGTGAATGTTTAGATTGAAGGTCATGATGAAGTCAAACAGTCTGGTGCCTCGTGCGTATTTCTTAAATTGTTCTATATATTATCGACATTAAACAACTACAAGTTTGTGAATACTACTTCAAGCTGCAAACGCTCTATAGTCATCTCTTGTTAAATGTCGATAATATTTATAACTATTTAAAAAATGCAAACAATATATAAACTATTTTACCATTTAAATTTATTTTTCAATTTTGTGTTTTTAAAACTGTTTAATAAAAACTTACTTATAAAAAATTTGGTTTTTTATACTTGTTAAATTATTGCTGACGATATAATAAAATTTATGAACTATAGTAGGGTAAAATTATGTTATGTTACAAAATATTACAATATTACATAGAGAAGGTGTTTTGAGTCAAATAGTACAAAAATATTAATTTGTCTGGTAGGAAATCGTTAGAGCATTTTGACTATTTACTAATTAAAACATTCAAATTTAAATTTGCATTTAAAATTTAAGTATTCGCAAAAAAAAATTAATCACATTTTACGAAATTTCAATGCATTTCGAACCATTTTTAAAATTTTACAGTTTTTATCGCATATATGAGATATTCAGCCTTATCGTGAACACTAGGGGAATATTCTATTTCCTCGGAATTTTTTGTTTCCAGGTATCTGCAATCTCCCAGGTACAGCAATTCCTCCGGAATTTTGTTGGAAATCGAATTCGAGTTCGAATGCAGCTTTACAACATTGCCAGATTTTTTATTTATTCGTTTTTTTTTTTTGGTTATCTTTAACATTTCTTGTAATAAAGTTGTAAAATAATAATTTAGATATAAAATATGTATACAGATCTTTATTATTTGCAGTTAAATATACTTTTATACATACATTTCACATTTTTTAACTCTATAAAGAATTAATTTGCAATTAGACTGAACATCAGGCAACGGTAAATGAGCTGTTTTGCCAAATGTCAAACAGTGTTGTTGGATAAAATTGCGCTGTGTTGTGCAAATAAATGTTGAAGTTAAAATTATGTTAAATGTCAATTAAAAGCATATAAAATAACTCTTAATTGTAGTTTTTCATTTAAGAAAATGTAGTGATCATACTGCGTTAATCTGTCAAGAGTTAAAAAAATTAAGATATTCCCCAGCCAGTGAAGTTTTTGTGGTGGTTGAATATATCTGTAACTAATTTGTGCATAAATATGTAACTAACTTTTATTTAAATAATTTTGGTGCTATTCATACACTCTCAGAAATATATTGTCATTTCCGACAATATTGTAACAATCTTGATGTTCAAAATAGATCTCATGATCAGATTGTCAAATTATTGTCTGTTTGACAATTAGATTGTTAAAACGTCATTCGATTGTTTTGATAACAATCAAGATTGTCAATGAATAAAATATAAAAAGTCACATGATTTTTTTTAAATGTTTAATTAGCAATAAATTAAATTTAATGAATTCGGCACATTTTCTGTGAGATTTTGCCTCGTTTTTCGTCAAGAGTTTAAATGCAGTAGGTCAGGTACAGGAAGGGCTGCTTGCAGACATCCGGCTTTTCCATCTGCCCATTGATTAATTTATTCAGCGCAAATCCATTGGACCAAAAGACATCTGTCTCGAGGATCGTTGTAGGTGGTAACACCCGCATCTAAACATAATTAAAAAAGTTGCAGTATTCAATTAATAATAAAATTATTAAATTAAAACTTACATTTTGTTTAATTTTAAAAATTTTTAAAGTAAACAAAAAAATAAATTTGACATGTTTTTGAATGCCAAGAAGATACATTTGCCACCTAATCACTGTATAATGAAATGACAATCTCATATTGTTAAAATCAACAATAAATATTCAAAAACATGTCAAATTAATTTGTTGTTTACTTTAAAAATTTTAAAAAGCAAACAAAATGTAAGTTATAATTTTTAATTTTATTATTAATTGATTATTGCAACTTTATTAATTTTGTTTAGATGCGGGTGTCACCACATAATACAACGCTCCTCAAGACAGATGTCTTCTGGCCCAATGGATTGGCGCTGAAAAAAATAATCAAGGGGCAAATGGGAAATATGGATGTCAGCAAACAGCCTTTCCTGTATCTGACCTACTGCATTTAAGCTCTTGATGAACATAAGGAAAAATCTCGCAGAAGATGCACTCCATGCACTCTGAATTCATGAAATTTAATTTATTACTAATTAAAAATTTAAAAAACATTTATGTGACTTTTTATATTTTATTCATTGACAATATCGATTGTTATCAAAACAATAGAATGACGTATGAAAATAGAATTTAATTGTCAAACCGACAATAATTTGACAATCTGATCATGAGATCTATTTTGAACATCAAGATTGTTACAATATTGTCGGAAATGACAATATATTTCTGAGAGTGTAGATATTTGTTAACATATTATAAATAAAAGTATAGTTAATTAAAATGTGTTTGTTTTTAATTAATTATTTTCCCCGATGAAATAGTGGCAGAATTTTTTCGGCGAAATAAGAGTAATTATTCCTACAAAATGTTGTACATGAAACGTATTTTTTTTAAGGAACCATTTTTTCCCTTTTCGAACCTATTATATACCTATTTCCCACAAGGGTAAAAATTCTCTCACGATAATACGGCTGTATATCTGTAATTAATTTGTGCAGAAATATGGAACTAACATTTATTTAAATAATTTTAGAGCTAGCCATAGATATTTGTTAACATATCGATATCTTACAGGCAAAAGGTCGTAACCAACAAAAATCAAATTTCACAGGAGTCGAAAAAAACGTCTCAAAATCGAGTAGTACAAGTAGTCCTTTAAATAAGCTGACCATAATAATAGCGTCACCCAATTTCCAAAATAACCATTCAATGCATAAGTATTTGAAGAAAAATGTCAGACCAAAATATAACTATTAACCTTTATATCCATTTGGTTTTTCACTGAGAGATATAATTTTTCAAAAAATATAAAGGTTTTGGTTGAGAGATATTTTTTATTTGAAAAAATAAAGGTCTTTGGTTGAGAGATAACCTTTATTTTAAAAAATAAAGGTCTTTGGTTGAGAGATACTTTTTATTTTAAAAAATAAAGATCTTTGGTTGAGAGTTATATAAAATATATATTTGGTTAATGGTTGTTAGTAGACCGAAAATTTAATTAGTCTCATTTAAAGGGAATTCATAGAAAATAATAGGAGAACTGAAAAATATGGACTTTCGGCATCCAGGCGAGATTGTTGGACGTATAGAGAAGAAATGGGCAGAATTAAATTTATTTCACAACTAAAAACTAACAATTAAATATGTTCCAGTGGGATTACAGAATTTTATTTTTTTATTGAAAAAAAGATGATTTTGACCATTGCATTGTATTTGTCCCTAAAAAAAATTTTTAACAATTTATTTTTTTCGAAATTAGTCGAACATTTTTGTTTTTGTCAAATATATATTTTTTTTCGAAAATGGTGATTTCGACCATTGCGTTGTTTTTGTTGCCCAAACAATTTTTTTCGAAATTTTTCGAACTTTGTTGTTATTTTCGAATATATATTATTTTCAAAAATTGCGATTTCGACCATTACATTGTTTTTGTCGTCCAAAAATTTTGTTTAACATTTTTTTTTGAAATTTTTCGAACATTGTTGTTTTTGTCATATAATGGTCGAAAGAGGTAATTTGCTCCACTGTGCAAGCAATCAACAGTAATAAATGAGACGCAAGACAATTCAGCGCACTAAGCAATGTGTTAGAAAGAGACGTAAGATCATTCAGCGCACTATGCAATGTGCGAGAAAGAGATGGAAGATCAGCACATTAAAACACATGAGTGCGAAGGAGATGCCAATAGCATGCGTCATTCACGAAACTAGTAGAAGGTTCTCGAAACAAGTCGAAGCTTGTCGAAACGTGTCGAACTGATGCCTGCAGTATATAGGGCCGCGCATCTGAGGCACTGTACTTCAGTTGTGATTTAATAGTGAACTAGTGTGCTCGTGAGTGAACATTGTAAAGATAAATTGTAGTAATTCAGCAGTTGATATAAGTGATTATTCTTTAAGTTGTTATTTAAATTAATAAAGTTAATTAATACTAGTTGAAATAATACTAGTTAAAACCAAATATAAGTGCGTTTTTATTTTGTACACAATCCAGCGATACGAACTCGTAGAACAGTTTTCCGTAGACTGAATTTTCGTAACATTGGTGTCAGAAGTGGGATTGTGATACAAAATGGTTAAATTCGAACAACTTAAAGTCGACCAGCTAAAGAAGGAGCTGGCGATTCATAATCTTCCAACTGTAGGTACGAAAGTAGAGCTACAAAAGCGTCTAATGGAAGAATTAGAAAATCAAGGCATTGACCTCGCAGAGCACGAGTTTGAAGTGGAAGCTGCAACAGCGTCGTCGAGGAGTGTGGACACGGAGCAAAAAGTACAGTCGCAAAGTTTTGATATGAGCCAGTTGCTCGGAGCAATACAACAACAGCTTCAAGAAAATTCCAACAAATTAGATCAAAAATTTCTAGAAAATTCAAAACAATTTCAAGAAAATGCCAACAAAATGGAACAGAAATTTCTAGAAAATTCAAAACAGCTCCAAGAAAATTCGACCAGAATGGAACAGAAACTTCAAGAAAATTCAAATCAGCTCAAATTAGATATGAAGCACGAACTTGTAGAAAATGCTAACAAAATGCTAACAGAAACTTCAGAAAAATTCTGAACAGCTTCAAGAACATTCTTAGCAGCTTCTGGAAGTTTCTAATACACTACATGGCAAAGTAAATGAACTTGAAGCGCATATAAATGATGTTGATGATAAAATTCAAAGATTGGAAAATGGTATAGACAAAGAAATCCAGGAAATAAAAAAAGATTTGCACGTGTTGCAGATAAATGGACCTACACAGCGTGTTGTTAGTGGTACGAGGCTAAAATCGCCGATTTACGATGGAACCACAGCGTTCAACATTTTCAAGCTGCAATTTGAGACCACGGCTGTAAGTAATCGAATAATGAGGACAGCGTAGCCGCACTTATCGTGGCACTTAAAGGAGGCGCAGCCGAAGTATTGCAGACTGTTCCAGAAAGTGATCGAAACAGTTATTTAGCGGTTATGGCTGCACTGCAGCGAAAATATGGCAGTGATCACATGAAGCAAATCTACAGAATGGAACTAAAGTGCCGAATGCAAAGAAATGGTGAAACATTGCAGGCGTATGCAGCGGACGTCGAGAGGCTTGCGCATTTGTCGTATGCAGATTCAACGAGTGATTTCATAGAAAAGTGCAAGATCGAAGCGTTTGTTGATGGTATACGCGATCCTCAGACAAAACGAGCAACAATGACTAACCCAAAGGCGACATTTATGGAAACGGTCACCACAGCGCTTACGCAGGACATAGCATCTACATTGTGCCGACCAGCGATGGAGAAACGTGTACTAGATGAGGAGAGAGAAAATGTATGTCAAGGAGTAAGTAGAGCGCCCAAAGCCAGTGTTAAATCCGAACATTATGCTGCCAACGAAAACACACAATTGAAAGGTAAATGCTACAATTGCGGAAAATATGGGCATATGGCACGCGACTGTCGTGATAGACGTAAATGTGTAAATCTGTAACCACCTAAAGGATACCGACCAGAAAAGAGACCTGAGGATGGCCAAAATAACGCCAGGGAACATCATGACAATTCGGGCACTGTGTCGGCACGAGTGTGTAAAATGGAATCCAGAGAATGCTCGACGGAAGAAGAAAAGACGAACATAATTCACATTCGTTCGTTAAATGTCATGGCAGATGATCAATAGACTCTAGAGCAAATACGAAATGATCAAAAGAAGGACCCCGACATCACAAAAATTAGGACGTTCAAGGAACAACAAAGAAAGCCATTATGGAAAGAGTTAACAGTCCAATGGTAGATCTGCACGAAATTTAATTGTTGTTCCCAAATCAAAAATAAAAGAGATATTACTGAAATGCCATTGTGGTTCCAATGGATGTCACTTGAGCATTAATAAAACGGTTGAAGAAGTCAGAAAACGATTCTATTGGGTCGGATATCAAAAGTCAGTCGCCTATTGGATTCACAGATGTAAGCAATGTGTATCCGCAAAAAGAAAACCCGTCAGAAGTTGCGGTAAGATAAATCAATACAACGTAGGAGCACATTACGAACGTAATGTAATGGATGGGCAAAAGACGATTCCAAAAAGTGTTTTGCATAAGAGAAAAAGTGAAGACCGAGACGAGTTGCATCAGTCCTTAAGGCAGAGGATACAAATTCCAAGTAGTAAGATAAAGTCCAGATACGACTTGAGAGCAAACTCTGAGGGATTTAAGGAAGGAGATCTGATTATGCTTTGTAGCCCGCCACGAGTGAAATTGATAAATCCAAAACTACAAACACACCGGGAAGGACCGTACAGGATAATTAAAAGGATAAATGACATTGTGTATCGGATTCAGAATACTACAGGCGTCAGACGAAAAATGAAAGTAGTACATTTAGAAAGGTTGGTGCCGTATATAGAGAGAGAGGATTAACATCTGTTCGGGACGAACAGATTTAGGTGGAGGGCAGTGTTACGAAAAGAGGTAATTTGCCCCACTGAGCAAGCATTCAACAATAATAAATGAGACGCAAGACAATTCAGCGCACTAAGCAATGAGTTAGAAAGAGACGGAAGATCATTCAGCGTACTGGGCAATGTGCGAGAAAGAGATGGAAGATCTGCACATTAAAACACATGAGTGCGAAGGAGATGCCAATAGCATGCGTCATTCACGAAACTAGTAGAAGGTTCTCGAAACAAGTCGAAGCTTGTCGAAACGTGTCGAACTGATGCCTGCAGTATATAGGGCCGCGCATCTGAGGCACTGTACTTCAGTTGTGATTTAATAGTGAACTAGTGCGTCTCGTGAGTGAACATTGTAAAGATAAATTGTAGTAATTCAGCAGTTGAGGTGATTATTCTTTAAGTTGTTATTTAAATTAATAAAGTTAATTAATACTAGTTGAAATAATACTAGTTAAAACCAAATATAAGTGCGTTTTTATTTTGTACACAATCCAGCGATACGAACTCGTAGAACAGTTTTCCGTAGACTGTATTGTATAACCGAAAAAATCTATATATTCGATATATATATATATATATATATATATCGAATATATAGATTTTTTCGGTTATGGGCGACAAAAACAACGCAGTGGGCAAAATCACCATTTTCGAAAAAATATATATATATCCGACAAAAACAACAAACTTCGAAAATTTTCAAAAAAAAAATGTTAAAAAAATTTTTGGGCGACAAAAACAACGCAACAAAAACAACAATGTTCGACTAATTTCGAAAAAAAATTGTTAACATTTTTTTGGGACAAATATAATGCAAATGGTTTGAAAAAAAAAATAAATAAAAAAAATTTTTGAACGACAAAACTACAATGTTCGAAAATTTTCGAAAAAAAAATGTTTGTTGTATGTCGTAGTTTCATAAAAACAACGATAACCGAAAACAAAATATTCCGTTTTAGGTAAAAAAAATTACAATAATTTAATTTTAATCGACAAAACAATTGTTAAAAAAAATGTTTGCTCGATAAAAATAATGTATAATTAAAAACTATTTTTTCCAAAAAACTGTAATTTTTGTGTGAATTTCCATATGTTCGGTTTTTTATTTGTACACAGCGCACTATGGCACAGAAGCTTAGTCTAGCTCGCCGAAAATCAGGAATTAAAGTTTGTTGCAGAAAGTTTAAAAATATGTCATTTTATTAATAATTTATGACAACCTAGAGAACAAACAAAAAATGATACACCCTAGTGAAAAAATTAAACAAGTGCTTTTCAAGAAATAAAAATGGGTTACATTAAAATTGTCATAACTCTTTCAATATATACTCGACATGTAGAGTGTTAGTTTTATATTATTGTGAATTGAGAGAACTATCATCTTGTGTATCAAAAATTTCAAATGGGTATTCGTGTTTTTCCTGATTATCTGTCAAAAACATAAAAGAAAAATTATGTATTTTTTATACAAAAGTAGACATGGAAAAAAAAGCTTCCAAATGCTCTCATAAATCTTTTTACAGGCATAATGTCTGAAATGTCTTCTTTCTAACGGTGTTAAACATGCCTGCATTAGTTCGCCACACGTAAAATGAGTTTAAGTGATGAGAAAAGTACAAAAATTGTAAAATAATTTAACTAAATTTTGTTACTTTAATATGTCAGTTTTGCCTTTTCTGTCATTATAGTTGACAAAACTGGATCATATTTGGTATGGTAGTTAAGAATTGTGATATGTACCATAGTACCTAATATCAGAATATCTCTTACGATGGTCAAGTTATAAAGTTTAAAAAGAATGGTAGGCGTGGCAGTTGGCCAATCACGCCTATATTAAGAATGGTCATGTCCAATTACAGTATGTATCTATAATTATAAACAAAATATCTCATTCCAAACAAAAGTTATAGCCGTTTTACCATTTCAATTATGTGACAGGTGGGCGTAGCTATGGACCAATCTTGATAATTTTCAAATTTAAATCTATTGAAAGTCCATGTATGCTTAGTGTAAAGTTTCGTTAAGATTGGAGCAAACCTGTCATTACGGCGAGCTAGAATTGACTTCTGTCACACAGTGCAGCGTACGAGTTTTATATACACAAATTATTAATCAAAAATTACCTTAGTCGCTAGTCCAAAAATAATGGGAGGAATCTGATAAGAAAATTGTTCATTTACGCTTCTCAGCTTCTCAAAACTGACTAATGAGATATATATTTTGTTAACCTTTATATCTCTCGCTGTTAAACCGCAACGGATTTTTTTTTTAAATAAATGTTTCTCTCAGACCGAAACCGAAATTTTTAAAAAATAAAGTTTTCTCACAGACCAAAACTGAAATTTTTCAAAAATAAAGGTTTCTCACAGACCAAAACTTTTTTTGTTGTTTTCTGTAAATTTTTGATTTCTCACTGATTTATATAATAGATGTTATTTAGTGACAGTTATTCAGTAACATTCGAAAAGGTTAACCTTTATCTCTGGACTCTGAAAAATGTAGTTACGAGGTTTTGCCTGTCCCAATTGCCTGTACTAAAATTTTCAATTATACTACTTACGATGCTAAGGTATAAAGTCTTATACACAAATGGTTTGGTATTCCGAATTTTGGTAAATGATAACATGGGAATAACATGCATAGGAACATTTTGGCGCATGTTGAAGAGTAGCCAATGGTCAGTATTTTACTTTGATCGAAAATTCATTGGAAGTACATAATAAATTTAAATTCATCGTTCTTATGATTAAAAAAATTGGGTACATTTGAAATAAAATACCGTTGGTATGCTTGAAGCTATTTTTAAAAATGTGTAAGTATATGCAATATGGGTCGTCTACGTATTTATATTTATGGAGGTAGCTGGTGTCGTCATGTTTTCTATCTATCCATGTTCCCAAATTGAGGATCAACCTGTGTGTCCGTCTGCCTTTTGTCAAAACGTCCCATGTTCTTTGCCATTTGCAATCCGAGATTATTCCACAGCATACTCGCAGTGATGTTAGCCTGTATGCACATTTTACTCCTTACATGTACAATTGACACTGTGTTGTCGCAAACCATATCGGCGCCGCATACATTATTGTCGATGTGTTGACGGAATTTTTGATGTCTAATGTCACCACAGCACAGTATTGTTTATCGGCATCCAGCCATCTTTTTCCAGCGATAGCTTTACTGGTGATATCACATACTGTTGCAATCGCGTCAAAAGTACTGCGCTTCGTTCTGAATCCGTACTGCCATTCAGATAGACCTGTCGGCCCTTCTGTGATGCATTCCACGCGGGTGCATATTATTCTCTCCAGAATTTTTCCAACTGTGTCGAGCATGCACAGCGGCCGGTGTGAGGACGGTTCCTCTGGTGGTTTGTCGCCTTTGGATATAAGAACCAAACGCTGGCGTGTCCATCGTTGCGCAAAGGTTCCTTCCTCCAGGCACGACGAGAAGAGGTTACTGAAGATGTCGGGCTTCTTCTGTACCGCGAGTTTAAGGACTGCGTTTGGAATTCCATCTAGACCGGGAGTTTTGTTGATTTTTAGTCGCCTGGCAGCATCTAGTACTTCTTTAGTTGGCACCGGTGGTATCGCTCTGGCTCCGCAGTTTATACTTCTGGGAATGGTCAACGGTTCGTCCTGCGGAAAAAGGACAGCTACAATTGTTGCCTTCATAACCGGACTCGTCGGCGCATCACCTACTCTTTCCTTCATCTTTTTAGTACTATTTTGCATGCACTACTATTTCGTGTCGAAGGCTGTGACATGGATGTATCGCAGGCATTTGCAAGACATCGCATTGTATAACCTGTTTGCCGTTCGGCATCGCCTTCTATTCCTGTCATGTTTTCAAGGACGTATTTTAGAACCTCGGCATCTAGCTTTTTGACGTTCCAGCCGTTCTGTTGCACTTTTCGTTTGGAGTTGTACCAGGACGTGCGTTCGGGGTATTTTGGCAGATTTGCAATAGCTTGATGGTCACTATTTCTGTATGCATCCATAACATACCATTGAATGAGTTTGAGAGTGTTCTGCTGGCAACTTCTATTTTGTGTTCATCATCCGTATTTGATAATATGGCCTGCGCTTCCTCACAGTGATTTAGATTGATTTGCAGACATCTAATCATTTTTATTAAGTCCAGAGCGGTACGCCGATTTGTACGCTAGCTTTCCGTAGGATGTTCTTTGCCCCCTGAACATCCTGGTTCGCAGATAGCGGATTTCGGCTTGGCGACGCAGGATTCGGCTTTGTGGCTCTTAATATCACATCTGAAGTCTATGCGGTCTGCCTTGTTTTGATACTGCCTCGCTACATGTCCAAATTGGTGGATTCATCTATGTCCATGCATTCTATCGTTTCCATGTGACTGAGGGTTCTGATATTACATGGCTGTTTTATTCATGGCTGTTTTATTCGTGCCGTTTCCCTACAGTTGTATGATGAGCTCTCCTGTAGCTGTCCTTCTTATTGTTTTCACATTTTCGCCAAGTTTGCTTCTTGTTGTTCATCGTTTGCCTCCCCTCTATAACCATTGGCGGTGGTAGGGCTCTTGGAGTTCCGTATTCTTCTGGCGATCGAAGTAACCTTGATTTGTTTTTAAAAGGGTTAAAGTAGCTTTCTTCACTCTGCTATGTAACACATCAGATTCGAGCAAAGGTCTCGCATCTGTTGCGTTTTTTCTGTTTTTTTTTGTGTCACACATCAGCTCAATTAAGGTCTGGATGTTTGCTCCAATTTGCCCATCTGGGTCATTTCCGTCCGATGCATCTACTACTTGCTCTTTGCTGGCAATGTCGCTGTTTGCTTCTTGTCCATTGTTTGCCTCCACCTCTATAACCATTGCCGGTGGTAGGGCTCTTGGAGTTCCGTATACTTCTGCCGATCCAAGTATTCTTGATTTGTTTTTAAAAGGGTTCAAGTAGCTTTCTTCATTTATCGATCTTGTATATTTAACTGTTGTGGTAGCCAAGTGTGCTACCACCGTAACATTGCGGTCATTGTATCTCGACGGAACCCGCCTGCTCACTTCCGATAACGCCGGTACTGGGGTTTTTAGTCGGGAACAGCTTATTTGTGTTATATTCGCAGCTGACCTACATATATGTAGGCCTTTCAGCTATCCGCCACCTGCTGACCCCCACGGCAGCCTATGGCCCGGCCCCGGAATCTTCGACTATTGTCGTAACAATTTTATATTTCGCGTCGTTTGGTACTAAATTCATCCATATCCGATGTATATACACTGAAATACCACGATTTAAACGGTAAATTGGTCTGATCATCGACGTTACAAACCATATGTAAGACACCGCGTCAACGAGATTTTGGAGAACTCGTGCGTTGAGAATTGGCGATGGCTATCAAGTGCGTTAAACCCAGCAAATTTTGCAAATCGAGAGATGTCAATTAAATAAGAATCCTTTTGGATGGAACGACCGGCATTTCTGCTGGAGAACGAAACGGCCCGCGATAAATGACACGCCGACAACAAATGAGGAAATTCGGGCAATATTCTGAATGGTCAAGAGTGTATGCTAAAAACGAGTTTTTCGAAAGATTTTCATATTACATACGTATGAAGAGACTAGTGGCGTTGATTTTACCTTTTCGCAATAATTGCTTGCAGACGTCCATATAAAGAATTGTGCTTAAAGTAATAGGAAATTGCGGTATTCATAATTTGTCGCTACGCTCAGATGACTAGCATTTATGAAGAGAATAGCGCTTTATCAGCGGGTAACACGATTGATAAGACTAGCAAGCTTCTGAGCTACACGACTTACATAGATGATAATGGTGTAATGCGTTTCGTTGAATTATCAATGGTACAATTGTCTTACACACGCAGACTAGTAATCTTGCCAAAGGGTCATCGAGTTACGGAATTGTTAGTGGACTTCGCACATGGAAACATAAAAACGAGAATACAATAGCTGCTGAAATTCGGCACAGGTTCTGGACATCACACATCAGAGTAGAAGTGAAGCGAGCATCAAGGAGATGTCTGGTATGCAAGAACAAGAAATACATACCTTTTATGGGGCAGCTTCCAGAAGACCGCTTGACTTCTTTTGTAAAGCCATTTTGATATGTTGGCATCGATTACATGGGTCTCTTTTACTTCGACGACCATTGACCATGTCGTCGAAGTAAAAAGAGATGGATAGCTCTATTTACTTGCCTGACTATTCGTGTCGTCCATTTGAAAATTACTAGAGACCTAACTACTGCTACATGTTTGACTTGTATTCGTAATTTTATAAATAAACGTGGTACGCCGCACAGTGGTATTGCTCCATACATTTCTTGGAAAAAATATAAGGAGTGGTTCTATGACAATTGATTAAATACAGCTCATTAAGAAAAATTTCAAGAATGGGAGGAATCGGTAAACAGACACGTCTACCTCCCATACAAAGTGAAGTTATTTATTTATTTGTAAAGAAAACGAAATGTGATATCGACACGAAATTTCGTTGATATCAATCCCATTACATAAGCAAGGTTCTTAAAAGTGTGGAGTAAATCGGTGGGCGGGAACTCATACCTGGCATACAAATGTACCCTGTAAATGTATTTCTTTTAGACCGCAAATCGGATAGATATATTACCTGTACACGTTCAAATTTGTGCATGTAGGTGAACATATCCAAATTTGGTGAAAATTGTCCAACGGACAAGCCTACCTCCAAACAAAGTATCTTTATCTGCTCATTGAGTTTATCCTATAAAGTTTGTTATTTGCATACTACATTGCAATCCTGTATTGAAATTCTAGTGAACTTTTTCGGAAAATGGATAACTTTGTTCAACATTCGCAGACTTTTACCAGTTTTGTATATTTAAAGAAGAGATTCTCTCCTTTAGTTTTTTAATAATAAAACGACCTAGAAAAAAAAATCATTTTATAGAACCATTTGGATTTGCGTATATATTTTGAACCATTTATATAATCCAGATATTTTTTTTCGTTAAATTAATACCAATATGCTATATTTTAAGAAAAATAAAATCATTGGCAACCCTTTCGCCTTGTTATAGTGTTTTTTAATCTGCTCGTAAATTTTTAGTGTTTTAAAGTGTTTATCGCGATTTATAATTTAAAATTTAAAACAGTGTTTCTTAATAAAACAGTACTTCAGTGTTATAAATAATAACTTTAGTGAAAACATTATCTATTCTTTACAAACTGCAATTTTGTATAGTTTATAAACATATACAAAAAATAATTCTCTGCATTTTTTTTGACATTTTTTTATACAGAGTCTTTCTTCAAATTTTAATTTTCTGTTGTTTATTATTTATTGAAATTTACCTTCATAAAACGCCTGCGTAGTTTAAGAAATCTTTTGTTGTGCTTTTTAAACTGTTATCTTTCTATCATTTTATTTAAACCATTGCATACTTTTTGGATCATCTACATTTAAGAACCATTTCTAAAATGATCTGCTCTATTCAAAATTGCAATGAAAAGTGAGACTTTGCAATTTGTAAATTGCTGGTTATGCGACAACTTTGCCAATGCCCATTGCGTAGGGTTACCTGGTCGTGTAATTGACGTTTTAATGATAACAAAAACTTACGTTGGTCATGCAGTAAATGAAGACTTGCAGATATCGATTTATATAATATTTTAAAGCAAACTTGGAAAAGATTTAGTGAAATTAACAAGGAACTGTCTTCTCTAACGACTAAATTCCAGCATTATGAATCACTTTTTAATAATTTTAAATGCTACACGTTATATATGTCTGATATTTAAAACTGCCAGTGAACAATGATTTTACCTTAATTTATCAGAATGTGCGTGAACTTAATACTAAATTAACAAAGTTATATTGAAACAGTTTCGGCTTTTCCTGCGACATTATAGTTTTTACTGAAACTTGGCTTCGCGGAAATGTCTTAAATATAGAAAATCTTTGCAATGATTTCCAAATTTTTCGGACATACCGACACTGTAAGATGGGTGGAGTTTTAATTGCTACCCGTTCTTCTTTAATGACAGAACTAATCGATGTTCCTGATACAGATAACTTAGAATTTGTTTGTGCTTTGATTTTCTTAACATTTTCATTACTTGTTCTTACAAACCTCATTGCTTTGATTCTGAAATGTATGCCAACCATGCTAAAGCTATTGAAAACATTCAAACATAATGTTCTAATGTTATTTGGAATATCGCTGATGACCATCCATATTTAATTCCTTCTTCCAGCACAAACTGGATTAATAAATTTTTGGGCAACCCTACGAACTATCACTTTATTAAATTAACAATATTTTAAATAAAAACACTTGATCTTACATTTGTGGATAATTACGGAGCTAGACTTTGTGGATTCTGTTAAAAAAATGAATAATGCACCTATTTGGTCAACACGCGAGTTGAAATCTGTAAAAAAACTTTTAAAAACGGTATTTTAAAAAAATAAAAGAAATCCGGTTGTATTAACGATTATATTTTATACTCACAGACTCGATATAAATACCAAATACCAATACCAATATAAATACCAAAAATTTGCTACTGTAATTATATTATAAAATTAAAAGTTAATTTAAAAACCAAATTCAAAGAATTTTATCACTTTATCAACTTGAAACCCACCTTGACGTGGTGTGGGGGCTTAAGTTACAATTACTCAATAATGCTAAGCTGACGGAAACTTTTGAAGTTTCTAGTAGGGTCCCCCTTGTCAGACAAGCTTGTGATGAGTAATTAACTAAATGCCACCTAGTCTTTTTATTCGTGGGGTGGCAGACTCTAAAGAAAGCCCACATCACCGCGTTGGGTCAACATAAAGATTTAACTACTCCAGGTGGTACCCACAAATGTGGCAATATACCCGCTTCGGCGGCTGAGGCAAGAATTCTGGAGGCCTCAATCCACGCAACCAACCCTGGTACGATAAATCTTTCTGATCTTATAGCTGGGGGTTCATCGTGCCCCTCCAGGAGGAGGATAACGACAACTCAGTGGTTTCCATACCAGTAGAGGAAAGTGTAGGTTTGGCTATGCCTACGACTAAACCTCCACTGTATGGCTGCTCGACAGTGTTGTTTCCTCTCAGTGCTCCTTTCTGTCACGTATTTGGAAACATGAGTCGATCGAAGGAAAGTGGTGTCTTACCAGCATCTAATCCTAGAGAGACCGAGGTCCAACTGGAAGCTAATCATCCATTGGAGACCGGACCCGGATCTCTTAACACAGAGGTCAGGATGTCCGATGCCCAGGTGAGTAGGAGAAGGAAGAATAAAGCGAAAGATCGCAAAGAGCCTGAAAAAGCTAAAGGCGACTCTGGAGTTTTTTTCCCCCAACTACCACAGCAAAACGCGATAGATCGGTGGAGGTTACTCCGACTGAAGCCGGACCATCCGCTGCTGCTGTGGTGGCTGCCAATGCACCTTAGAAGCGCAATGGCAAGAAGTAACTCCCAAAACTCGACAGTCTCAAGTGATATTGCTTCTAAACTGGGGAAGAAGCAAAAAAATGATGCAGAAATAAAACACTACACCGATCATCTTTGGCGGCTAGTCAGCACCGTCGGTGTAAGTGCAAACGCATAAAGCTATGAGACGAGTGATGGTGCTATGCTCGTCTCAAGCCAATTTCGATTGGATTGCCACAGCCGTTGCTAAAATTCCCCTTTTGGGCAAATCGCGCTTCGCTGTTTTCAGTAGAGACGAACCAAAACGCAGGCGAGCAATATGCTGGATACCTGGTCCTATCAGCAAAACAGCGGAAGTGCTTGCCTGTCTACGTGCTCAGAACAAGGGCATCGAAACGAACGGATGGAAAATCTTTAGTTATAATCCAAAGCTAGGTCCGGAGGACAAGGAGGGCTCAACCCTGGTTGTTGGTTTAGACCAGAAGTCGTTAGATGTCATGTTATCTAAGTACGACAGTCATCTAAACCTGTTTTTTGGACGGATCAAATTTCGAATAAATTCCAAATGAATAGGCACATGATGAGAAACGAGTTAATTATCCTCTCATCACAACCATTCAAGAACCATGTGTGTATAACAAACGCATCTGTGGTCTTAGTGAACTATGTGGTGAAACCATACTATACGATGAGCAAGCCGTAAGGCCTAGAAGCTGTCTTATAGTATCGAAACACTTTGCTGTCACCAAGTTAACCCAATTCTGTGGGCAAGACCTGGTGGCAGCTAAAGTGAGCTATGAAAGCGATAGTGGATGGAAACATGTGATTGTCACCTCAGGCTACTTCCCCTCTGACTCACTATTGCCTCCTCCACCAAAAGCAATTGAGCTCCAGGAGTACTGTGATCTTAAGGTGACTGGCCTTATTCTTTGTTGTGACACTAAAGCTCAACACACTGTGTGAGCAGCAGCAAATGCAACGCACGACGTATCAAACTACTTGACTTCATCATGACCTACAATCTGAACATTCACAACACTGGTAATAACCTACGTTTGTGACTGCTAGAAGACAGGAAGTGATTGACCTAACTTTGTCTAACTGTAGACTGAGAGAGTTAATCTTAAACTGGAACTTTCTTAAAGAAGATTCTTTATCGGACCACAGGTATATCGAGTTTCATACTGACCGAGAGGTTCTGCCCTCTATGACGGTAAGAAACCCTAGAAAAACGAACTGGGTACGCTTTAGACATGAACTTAACAATTCCCTCAATATTCCTGTCAGAATTCGTACCAATGATAGTATTGAGACGTCCGTTTAAGTTATGAACGATGTCATAAATTCTAGTTTTGTACGAACATGTCCGATATGAAAAACGTTATCTAGACCTCCCGTTCCTTGGTGGAACGCTTGTCTTGAAACCTTGCGCAAGGATTCCAGAAAGCTTCTAAATAGGGCCCTAAGGAGCAATTGAGACTCTGATTGGATAATTCATAAATCGAAATGTGTTTCTTATAAAGACTTCTGGAGTAGCATCGAATCCTGTAGTAAGACTAGCCGTTTGGTCAAGTTTCTTAAAAGAGACCGAACTGCCCGACTGGACTCACTGCGGAGACCTGATGACTCGTATACTGAGTCTAAGATTTTACATTCCGGGAAATCAAATCCACATAGGACCACTTTGTAATCCCAGCACTGGGGACTGCAATAACAACTCTAATGTGACAAAACATGACTGGCAGGTTGTCAGATCGGTTGTGTACGATGAAGCTATCCAATACGCAGTGGCCTCTTTTGATGGCTTCAAGTCAACTGGGCCAGTTGGCATCTAATTAGTCATGCTACAGGAAGGTATAACCCATTTGCTACCATGCCTAAATAAGATCTTTAGAGCAAGTCTCGCATGGGCATTCATTTCGACATCCTGGCGTTTAGTTAAAGTAGCCTTCATTCCTAAAATTGGAAGAGAAGACTATTCCATAGCCAACAGCTTCAGACCCATTAGTATGATGTCCTTCATACTAAAGTGTCTATGAAGGCTAGTTGAGTTGCATATCAGAAAAACATCGTTGTCAAGGTACCCACTATCGCCAAGACAACATGCCTACCAACGTGGAAAATCCTGAGAAACAGCATTGCAACATCTGGTTGACCGGATCGAGCATGTTTTTCAGAGGCAGATGTACGTCATGGGCATATTTGTTGACATCGAGGGTGCTTTTAATAATGCGACTTTTGATGGAATGTGTGACGCTGCTAGAATGCATGGAATAGATGGAATATTGGTCAAATGGCTAACGTCAATGCTAATGTTTAGGACCATCACCTCTGAGGTGGAGTGCGGTCAGTATATTATGGCTGGGGTGAATAGAGGTTGTCCTCAAGGATGCGTTCTCTCCCCCCTGCTCTGGTGTATGCTGTTCAATGATCTATGGACCAGATCATTGTCAGGCCTATGCAGACGATGTTGCCATTCTTGCCACAGGCTTTTACCTCAATGAGGTCTGTGTTAAAACACAAAACTCATTGAACCGAATTGACAGCTGGTGTACTACAAACGGACTCTCTGTCAACCCTCACAAAACGGATTGTTGTCTTCACTAGGAAAAGAATAATGACAGGTTTATCTCAACCAGTACTTAATGGTGTCACTATTCCTCTGTCTAACAAAGTAAAATATGTGGGCTTAACTCTAGATAGTAAACTACTTTGGACAAAACATGTTGAAAATAAAATTTCTCGAGTATTGAATGCCTTCTGGCAATGTAGAGAAATTTTTGGGAAGACATGGGGACTATCACCGAGCAAAACCTTATGGATTTACACTGTAATGATAAGACCGATGATATCATATACATCGATAGTCTGGTGGAACAAGCTGTCGCGAAAGTGCGTGACAACTAGTCTTGCCAAGATTCAGAGAACCGTGTGTCTGGGTGTTACGGGTGCCTTTCCCACAACACATGGTCCATCACTGAATGAAATCTTAAAACGACCACCACTTGACATCTTCATCAGAGGCGATGCCATGAAAGGCTGATGGAGTAAAACGAGGTGGTTTCTGATTTAATGTTCCCTGGAATATCTCTGACATTGCACTTGACACTCCATTAGACACCTGTCTACTGGAGATGCCCTCTGATGCAATGATAACAGAAATATTACCAAGACGAAATTTTGTGGTTTGCCAACCTGACATTCAAGACTCGCTAACGCCCGACTGTGAGCCAGGCAGAGGGTCACACCGCATTTTCACAGACGGCTCCAGAACCGAACAGGGATCTGGTGCTGGAGTGTTTGTGGAACCGGATGACCGCAGACTTCACTTCGCCTTAGGCGACAAAGCCTCGGTATTTCAGGCCGAAGTTTATGCTATACTTATGGCTATGGACTACATTGCGGATAATATATGGCAGAACAGAGCTATATCAGTTTGCAGCGATAGTCAGGCTGCTCTTATGGCTTTGAACAACCCGGTCATCACATCCAAAATTGTACGTCAATGCAGATCACGTCTCAATTGTGTTGGTAAATACAATACACTGAAACTGATTTGGGTGCCGGGCCATAAAGGAGCATTTCCGTCCGATGCATCTACTACTTGCTCTTTGCTGGCAATGTCGCTGTTTGCTTCTTGTCCATTGTTTGCCTCCACCTCTATAACCATTGCCGGTGGTAGGGCTCTTGGAGTTCCGTATACTTCTGCCGATCCAAGTATTCTTGATTTGTTTTTAAAAGGGTTCAAGTAGCTTTCTTCATTTATCGATCTTGTATATTTAACTGTTGTGGTAGCCAAGTGTGCTACCACCGTAACATTGCGGTCATTGTATCTCGACGGAACCCGCCTGCTCACTTCCGATAACGCCGGTACTGGGGTTTTTAGTCGGGAACAGCTTATTTGTGTTATATTCGCAGCTGACCTACATATATGTAGGCCTTTCAGCTATCCGCCACCTGCTGACCCCCACGGCAGCCTATGGCCCGGCCCCGGAATCTTCGACTATTGTCGTAACAATTTTATATTTCGCGTTGTTTGGTACTAAATTCATCCATATCTGAAGTATATACACTGAAATACCACGATTTAAACGGTAAATTGGTCTGATCATCGACGTTACAAACCATATGTAAGACACCGCGTCAACGAGATTTTGGAGAACTCGTGCGTTGAGAATTGGCGATGGCTATCAAGTGCGTTAAACCCAGCAAATTTTGCAAATCGAGAGATGTCAATTAAATAAGAATCCTTTTGGATGGAACGACCGGCATTTCTGCTGGAGAACGAAACGGCCCGCGATAAATGACACGCCGACAACAAATGAGGAAATTCGGGCAATATTCTGAATGGTCAAGAGTGTATGCTAAAAACGAGTTTTTCGAAAGATTTTCATATTACATACGTATGAAGAGACTAGTGGCGTTGATTTTACCTTTTCGCAATAATTGCTTGCAGACGTCCATATAAAGAATTGTGCTTAAAGTAATAGGAAATTGCGGTATTCATAATTTGTCGCTACGCTCAGATGACTAGCATTTACGAAGAGAATAGCGCTTTATCAGCGGGTAACACGATTGATAAGACTAGCAAGCTTCTGAGCTACACGACTTACATAGATGATAATGGTGTAATGCGTTTCGTTGAATTATCAATGGTACAATTGTCTTACACACGCAGACTAGTAATCTTGCCAAAGGGTCATCGAGTTACGGAATTGTTAGTGGACTTCGCACATGGAAACATAAAAACGAGAATACAATAGCTGCTGAAATTCGGCACAGGTTCTGGACATCACACATCAGAGTAGAAGTGAAGCGAGCATCAAGGAGATGTCTGGTATGCAAGAACAAGAAATACATACCTTTTATGGGGCAGCTTCCAGAAGACCGCTTGACTTCTTTTGTAAAGCCATTTTGATATGTTGGCATCGATTACATGGGTCTCTTTTACTTCGACGACCATTGACCATGTCGTCGAAGTAAAAAGAGATGGATAGCTCTATTTACTTGCCTGACTATTCGTGTCGTCCATTTGAAAATTACTAGAGACCTAACTACTGCTACATGTTTGACTTGTATTCGTAATTTTATAAATAAACGTGGTACGCCGCACAGTGGTATTGCTCCATACATTTCTTGGAAAAAATATAAGGAGTGGTTCTATGACAATTGATTAAATACAGCTCATTAAGAAAAATTTCAAGAATGGGAGGAATCGGTAAACAGACACGTCTACCGCCCATACAAAGTGAAGTTATTTATTTATTTGTAAAGAAAACGAAATGTGATATCGACACGAAATTTCGTTGATATCAATCCCATTACATAAGCAAGGTTCTTAAAAGTGTGGAGTAAATCGGTGGGCGGGAACTCATACCTGGCATACAAATGTACCCTGTAAATGTATTTCTTTTAGACCGCAAATCGGATAGATAAATTACCTGTACACGTTAAAATTTGTGCATGTAGGTGAACATATCCAAATTTGGTGAAAATTGTCCAACGGACAAGCCTACCTCCAAACAAAGTGTCTTTATCTGCTCATTGAGTTTATCCTATAAAGTTTGTTATTTGCATACTACATTGCAATCCTGTATTGAAATTCTAGTGAACTTTTTCGGAAAATGGATAACTTTGTTCAACATTCGCAGACTTTTACCAGTTTTGTATATTTAAAGAAGAGATTCTCTCCTTTAGTTTTTTAATAATAAAACGACCTAGAAAAAAAAATCATTTTATAGAACCATTTGGATTTGCGTATATATTTTGTACCATTTATATAATCCAGATATTTTTTTTCGTTAAATTAATACCAATATGCTATATTTTAAGAAAAATAAAATCGTTGGCAACCCTTTCGCCTTGTTATAGTGTTTTTTAATCTGCTCGTAAATTTTTAGTGTTTTAAAGTGTTTATCGCGATTTATAATTTAAAATTTAAAACAGTGTTTCTTAATAAAACAGTACTTCAGTGTTATAAATAATAACTTTAGTGAAAACATTATCTATTCTTTACAAACTGCAATTTTGTATAGTTTATAAACATATACAAAAATAATTCTCTGCATTTTTTTTGACATTTTTTTATACAGTGTCTTTCTTCAAATTTTAATTTTCTGTTGTTTATTATTTATTGAAATTTACCTTCATAAAACGCCTGCGTAGTTTAAGAAATCTTTTGTTGTGCTTTTTAAACTGTTATCTTTCTATCATTTTATTTAAACCATTGCATACTTTTTGGATCATCTACATTTAAGAACCATTTCTAAAATGATCTGCTCTATTCAAAATTGCAATGAAAAGTGAGACTTTGCAATTTGTAAATTGCTGGTTATGCGACAACTTTTCCAATGCCCATTGCGTAGGGTTACCTGGTCGTGTAATTGACGTTTTAATGATAACAACAACTTACGTTGGTCATGCAGTAAATGAAGACTTGCAGATATCGATTTATATAATATTTTAAAGCAAACTAGGAAAAGATTTAGTGAAATTAACAAGGAACTGTCTTCTCTAACGACTAAATTCCAGCATTATGAATCACTTTTTAATAATTTTAAATGCACGGATGAACTGTCATTCTCTCCGAAAAGGAAGAAATAACACCTTTACACCGTGATACAATTACTACTAGCCAAACTGACCATGGCACTATTAGTTGTAGTTTCTGCAAAAAAAAAACAATATTTACATCTCGGTTTGCACCTTATACCACAGATGATGATATAAAATATCACATTTTTACACGTATTGGCTACACGTTATATATGTCTGATATTTAAAACTGCCAGTGAACAATGATTTTACCTTAATTTATCAGAATGTGCGTGAACTTAATACTAAATTAACAAAGTTATATTGAAACAGTTTCGGCTTTTCCTGCGACATTATAGTTTTTACTGAAACTTGGCTTCGCGGAAATGTCTTAAATATAGAAAATCTTTGCAATGATTTCCAAATTTTTCGGACATACCGACACTGTAAGATGGGTGGAGTTTTAATTGCTACCCATTCTTCTTTAATGACAGAACTAATCGATGTTCCTGATACAGATAACTTAGAATTTGTTTGTGCTTTGATTTTCTTAACATTTTCATTACTTGTTCTTACAAACCTCATTGCTTTGATTCTGAAATGTATGCCAACCATGCTAAAGCTATTGAAAACATTCAAACATAATGTTCTAATGTTATTTGGAATATCGCTGATGACCATCCATATTTAATTCCTTCTTCCAGCACAAACTGGATTAATAAATTTTTGGGCAACCCTACGAACTATCACTTTATTAAATTAACAATATTTTAAATAAAAACACTTGATCTTACATTTGTGGATAATTACGGAGCTAGACTTTGTGGATTCTGTTAAAAAAATGAATAATGCACCTATTTGGTCAACACGCGAGTTGAAATCTGTAAAAAAACTTTTAAAAACGGTATTTTAAAAAAATAAAAGAAATCCGGTTGTATTAACGATTATATTTTATACTCACAGACTCGATATAAATACCAAATACCAATACCAATATAAATACCAAAAATTTGCTACAGTAATTATATTATAAAATTAAAAGTTAATTTAAAAACCAAATTCAAAGAATTTTATCACTTTATTAACTTGAAACCCACCTTGACGTGGTGTGGGGGCTTAAGTTACAATTACTCAATAATGCTAAGCTGACGGAAACTTTTGAAGTTTCTGGTAGGGTCCCCCTTGTCAGACAAGCTTGTGATGAGTAATTAACTAAATGCCACCTAGTCTTTTTATTCGTGGGGTGGCAGACTCTAAAGAAAGCCCACATCACCGCGTTGGGTCAACATAAAGATTTAACTACTCCAGGTGGTACCCACAAATGTGGCAATCCATCCGCTTCGGCGGCTGAGGCAAGAATTCTGGAGGCCTCAATCCACGCAACCCACCCTGGTACGATAAATCTTTCTTATCTTATAGCTGGGGGTTCATCGTGCCCCTCCAGGAGGAGGATAACGACAACTCAGTGGTTTCCATACCAGTAGAGGAAAGTGTAGGTTTGGCTATGCCTACGACTAAACCTCCACTGTATGGCTGCTCGACAGTGTTGTTTCCTCTCAGTGCTCCTTTCTGTCACGTATTTGGAAACATGAGTCGATCGAAGGAAAGTGGTGTCTTACCAGCATCTAATCCTAGAGAGACCGAGGTCCAACTGGAAGCTAATCATCCATTGGAGACCGGACCCGGATCTCTTAACACAGAGGTCAGGATGTCCGATGCCCAGGTGAGTAGGAGAAGGAAGAATAAAGCGAAAGATCGCAAAGAGCCTGAAAAAGCTAAAGGCGACTCTGGAGTTTTTTTCCCCCAACTACCACAGCAAAACGCGATAGATCGGTGGAGGTTACTCCGACTGAAGCCGGACCATCCGCTGCTGCTGTGGTGGCTGCCAATGCACCTTAGAAGCGCAATGGCAAGAAGTAACTCCCAAAACTCGACAGTCTCAAGTGATATTGCTTCTAAACTGGGGAAGAAGCAAAAAAATGATGCAGAAATAAAACACTACACCGATCATCTTTGGCGGCTAGTCAGCACCGTCGGTGTCAGTGCAAACGCATAAAGCTATGAGACGAGTGATGGTGCTATGCTCGTCTCAAGCCAATTTCGATTGGATTGCCACAGCCGTTGCTAAAATTCCCCTTTTGGGCAAATCGCGCTTCGCTGTTTTCAGTAGAGACGAACCAAAACGCAGGCGAGCAATATGCTGGATACCGGGTCCTATCAGCAAAACAGCGGAAGTGCTTGCCTACGTGCTCAGAACAAGGGCATCGAAACGAACGGATGGAAAATCTTTAGTTATAATCCAAAGCTAGGTCCGGAGGACAAGGAGGGCTCAACCCTGGTTGTTGGTTTAGACCAGAAGTCGTTAGATGTCATGTTATCTAAGTACGACAGTCATCTAAACCTGTTTTTTGGACGGATCAAATTTCGAATAAATTCCAAATGAATAGGCACATGATGAGAAACGAGTTAATTATCCTCTCATCACAACCATTCAAGAACCATGTGTGTATAACAAACGCATCTGTGGTCTTAGTGAACTATGTGGTGAAACCATACTATACGATGAGCAAGCCGTAAGGCCTAGAAGCTGTCTTATAGTATCGAAACACTTTGCTGTCACCAAGTTAACCCAATTCTGTGGGCAAGACCTGGTGGCAGCTAAAGTGAGCTATGAAAGCGATAGTGGATGGAAACATGTGATTGTCACCTCAGGCTACTTCCCCTCTGACTCACTATTGCCTCCTCCACCAAAAGCAATTGAGCTCCAGGAGTACTGTGATCTTAAGGTGACTGGCCTTATTCTTTGTTGTGACACTAAAGCTCAACACACTGTGTGATCAGCAGCAAATGCAACGCACGACGTATCAAACTACTTGAATTCATCATGACCTACCATCTGAACATTCACAACACTGGTAATAACCTACGTTTGTGACTGCTAGAAGACAGGAAGTGATTGACCTAACTTTGTCTAACTATAGACTGAGAGAGTTAATCTTAAACTGGAACTTTCTTAAAGAAGATTCTTTATCGGACCACAGGTATATCGAGTTTCATACTGACCGAGAGGTTCTGCCCTCTATGACGGTAAGAAACCCTAGAAAAACGAACTGGGTACGCTTTAGACATGAACTTAACAATTCCCTCAATATTCCTGTCAGAATTCGTACCAATGATAGTATTGAGACGTCCGTTTAAGTTATGAACGATGTCATAAATTCTAGTTTTGTACGAACATGTCCGATATGAAAAACGTTATCTAGACCTCCCGTTCCTTGGTGGAACGCTTGTCTTGAAACCTTGCGCAAGGATTCCAGAAAGCTTCTAAATAGGGCCCTAAGGAGCAATTGAGACTCTGATTGGATAATTCATAAATCGAAATGTGTTTCTTATAAAGACTTCTGGAGTAGCATCGAATCCTGTAGTAAGACTAGCCGTTTGGTCAAGTTTCTTAAAAGAGACCGAACTGCCCGACTGGACTCACTGCGGAGACCTGATGACTCGTATACTGAGTCTAAGATTTTACATTCCGGGAAATCAAATCCACATAGGACCACTTTGTAATCCCAGCACTGGGGACTGCAATAACAACTCTAATGTGACAAAACATGACTGGCAGGTTGTCAGATCGGTTGTGTACGATGAAGCTATCCAATACGCAGTGGCCTCTTTTGATGGCTTCAAGTCAACTGGGCCAGTTGGCATCTAATTAGTCATGCTACAGGAAGGTATAACCCATTTGCTACCATGCCTAAATAAGATCTTTAGAGCAAGTCTCGCATGGGCATTCATTTCGACATCCTGGCGTTTAGTTAAAGTAGCCTTCATTCCTAAAATTGGAAGAGAAGACTATTCCATAGCCAACAGCTTCAGACCCATTAGTATGATGTCCTTCATACTAAAGTGTCTATGAAGGCTAGTTGAGTTGCATATCAGAAAAACATCGTTGTCAAGGTACCCACTATCGCCAAGACAACATGCCTACCAACGTGGAAAATCCTGAGAAACAGCATTGCAACATCTGGTTGACCGGATCGAGCATGTTTTTCAGAGGCAGATGTACGTCATGGGCATATTTGTTGACATCGAGGGTGCTTTTAATAATGCATGGAATAGATGGAATATTGGTCAAATGGCTAACGTCAATGCTAATGTTTAGGACCATCACCTCTGAGGTGGAGTGCGGTCAGTATATTATGGCTGGGGTGAATAGAGGTTGTCCTCAAGGATGCGTTCTCTCCCCCCTGCTCTGGTGTATGCTGTTCAATGATCTATGGACCAGATCATTGTCAGGCCTATGCAGACGATGTTGCCATTCTTGCCACAGGCTTTTACCTCAATGAGGTCTGTGTTAAAACACAAAACTCATTGAACCGAATTGACAGCTGGTGTACTACAAACGGACTCTCTGTCAACCCTCACAAAACGGATTGTTGTCTTCACTAGGAAAAGAATAATGACAGGTTTATCTCAACCAGTACTTAATGGTGTCACTATTCCTCTGTCTAACAAAGTAAAATATGTGGGCTTAACTCTAGATAGTAAACTACTTTAGACAAAACATGTTGAAAATAAAATTTCTCGAGTATTGAATGCCTTCTGGCAATGTAGAGAAATTTTTGGGAAGACATGGGGACTATCACCGAGCAAAACCTTATGGATTTACACTGTAATGATAAGACCGATGATATCATATACATCGATAGTCTGGTGGAACAAGCTGTCGCGAAAGTGCGTGACAACTAGTCTTGCCAAGATTCAGAGAACCGTGTGTCTGGGTGTTACGGGTGCCTTTCCCACAACACATGGTCCATCACTGAATGAAATCTTAAAACGACCACCACTTGACATCTTCATCAGAGGCGATGCCATGAAAGGCTGATAGAGTAAAACGAGGTGGTTTCTGATTTAATGTTCCCTGGAATATCTCTGACATTGCACTTGACACTCCATTAGACACCTGTCTACTGGAGATGCCCTCTGATGCAATGATAACAGAAATATTACCAAGACGAAATTTTGTGGTTTGCCAACCTGACATTCAAGACTCGCTAACGCCCGACTGTGAGCCAGGCAGAGGGTCACACCGCATTTTCACAGACGGCTCCAGAACCGAACAGGGATCTGGTGCTGGAGTGTTTGTGGAACCGGATGACCGCAGACTTCACTTCGCCTTAGGCGACAAAGCCTCGGTATTTCAGGCCGAAGTTTATGCTATACTTATGGCTATGGACTACATTGCGGATAATATATGGCAGAACAGAGCTATATCAGTTTGCAGCGATAGTCAGGCTGCTCTTATGGCTTTGAACAACCCGGTCATCACATCCAAAATTGTACGTCAATGCAGATCACGTCTCAATTGTGTTGGTAAATACAATACACTGAAACTGATTTGGGTGCCGGGCCATAAAGGAGCATTTCCGTCCGATGCATCTACTACTTGCTCTTTGCTGGCAATGTCGCTGTTTGCTTCTTGTCCATTGTTTGCCTCCACCTCTATAACCATTGCCGGTGGTAGGGCTCTTGGAGTTCCGTATACTTCTGCCGATCCAAGTATTCTTGATTTGTTTTTAAAAGGGTTCAAGTAGCTTTCTTCATTTATCGATCTTGTATATTTAACTGTTGTGGTAGCCAAGTGTGCTACCACCGTAACATTGCGGTCATTGTATCTCGACGGAACCCGCCTGCTCACTTCCGATAACGCCGGTACTGGGGTTTTTAGTCGGGAACAGCTTATTTGTGTTATATTCGCAGCTGACCTACATATATGTAGGCCTTTCAGCTATCCGCCACCTGCTGACCCCCACGGCAGCCTATGGCCCGGCCCCGGAATCTTCGACTATTGTCGTAACAATTTTATATTTCGCGTTGTTTGGTACTAAATTCATCCATATCTGAAGTATATACACTGAAATACCACGATTTAAACGGTAAATTGGTCTGATCATCGACGTTACAAACCATATGTAAGACACCGCGTCAACGAGATTTTGGAGAACTCGTGCGTTGAGAATTGGCGATGGCTATCAAGTGCGTTAAACCCAGCAAATTTTGCAAATCGAGAGATGTCAATTAAATAAGAATCCTTTTGGATGGAACGACCGGCATTTCTGCTGGAGAACGAAACGGCCCGCGATAAATGACACGCCGACAACAAATGAGGAAATTCGGGCAATATTCTGAATGGTCAAGAGTGTATGCTAAAAACGAGTTTTTCGAAAGATTTTCATATTACATACGTATGAAGAGACTAGTGGCGTTGATTTTACCTTTTCGCAATAATTGCTTGCAGACGTCCATATAAAGAATTGTGCTTAAAGTAATAGGAAATTGCGGTATTCATAATTTGTCGCTACGCTCAGATGACTAGCATTTACGAAGAGAATAGCGCTTTATCAGCGGGTAACACGATTGATAAGACTAGCAAGCTTCTGAGCTACACGACTTACATAGATGATAATGGTGTAATGCGTTTCGTTGAATTATCAATGGTACAATTGTCTTACACACGCAGACTAGTAATCTTGCCAAAGGGTCATCGAGTTACGGAATTGTTAGTGGACTTCGCACATGGAAACATAAAAACGAGAATACAATAGCTGCTGAAATTCGGCACAGGTTCTGGACATCACACATCAGAGTAGAAGTGAAGCGAGCATCAAGGAGATGTCTGGTATGCAAGAACAAGAAATACATACCTTTTATGGGGCAGCTTCCAGAAGACCGCTTGACTTCTTTTGTAAAGCCATTTTGATATGTTGGCATCGATTACATGGGTCTCTTTTACTTCGACGACCATTGACCATGTCGTCGAAGTAAAAAGAGATGGATAGCTCTATTTACTTGCCTGACTATTCGTGTCGTCCATTTGAAAATTACTAGAGACCTAACTACTGCTACATGTTTGACTTGTATTCGTAATTTTATAAATAAACGTGGTACGCCGCACAGTGGTATTGCTCCATACATTTCTTGGAAAAAATATAAGGAGTGGTTCTATGACAATTGATTAAATACAGCTCATTAAGAAAAATTTCAAGAATGGGAGGAATCGGTAAACAGACACGTCTACCGCCCATACAAAGTGAAGTTATTTATTTATTTGTAAAGAAAACGAAATGTGATATCGACACGAAATTTCGTTGATATCAATCCCATTACATAAGCAAGGTTCTTAAAAGTGTGGAGTAAATCGGTGGGCGGGAACTCATACCTGGCATACAAATGTACCCTGTAAATGTATTTCTTTTAGACCGCAAATCGGATAGATAAATTACCTGTACACGTTAAAATTTGTGCATGTAGGTGAACATATCCAAATTTGGTGAAAATTGTCCAACGGACAAGCCTACCTCCAAACAAAGTGTCTTTATCTGCTCATTGAGTTTATCCTATAAAGTTTGTTATTTGCATACTACATTGCAATCCTGTATTGAAATTCTAGTGAACTTTTTCGGAAAATGGATAACTTTGTTCAACATTCGCAGACTTTTACCAGTTTTGTATATTTAAAGAAGAGATTCTCTCCTTTAGTTTTTTAATAATAAAACGACCTAGAAAAAAAAATCATTTTATAGAACCATTTGGATTTGCGTATATATTTTGTACCATTTATATAATCCAGATATTTTTTTTCGTTAAATTAATACCAATATGCTATATTTTAAGAAAAATAAAATCGTTGGCAACCCTTTCGCCTTGTTATAGTGTTTTTTAATCTGCTCGTAAATTTTTAGTGTTTTAAAGTGTTTATCGCGATTTATAATTTAAAATTTAAAACAGTGTTTCTTAATAAAACAGTACTTCAGTGTTATAAATAATAACTTTAGTGAAAACATTATCTATTCTTTACAAACTGCAATTTTGTATAGTTTATAAACATATACAAAAATAATTCTCTGCATTTTTTTTGACATTTTTTTATACAGTGTCTTTCTTCAAATTTTAATTTTCTGTTGTTTATTATTTATTGAAATTTACCTTCATAAAACGCCTGCGTAGTTTAAGAAATCTTTTGTTGTGCTTTTTAAACTGTTATCTTTCTATCATTTTATTTAAACCATTGCATACTTTTTGGATCATCTACATTTAAGAACCATTTCTAAAATGATCTGCTCTATTCAAAATTGCAATGAAAAGTGAGACTTTGCAATTTGTAAATTGCTGGTTATGCGACAACTTTGCCAATGCCCATTGCGTAGGGTTACCTGGTCGTGTAATTGACGTTTTAATGATAACAACAACTTACGTTGGTCATGCAGTAAATGAAGACTTGCAGATATCGATTTATATAATATTTTAAAGCAAACTAGGAAAAGATTTAGTGAAATTAACAAGGAACTGTCTTCTCTAACGACTAAATTCCAGCATTATGAATCACTTTTTAATAATTTTAAATGCACGGATGAACTGTCATTCTCTCCGAAAAGGAAGAAATAACACCTTTACACCGTGATACAATTACTACTAGCCAAACTGACCATGGCACTATTAGTTGTAGTTTCTGCAAAAAAAAAACAATATTTACATCTCGGTTTGCACCTTATACCACAGATGATGATATAAAATATCACATTTTTACACGTATTGGCTACACGTTATATATGTCTGATATTTAAAACTGCCAGTGAACAATGATTTTACCTTAATTTATCAGAATGTGCGTGAACTTAATACTAAATTAACAAAGTTATATTGAAACAGTTTCGGCTTTTCCTGCGACATTATAGTTTTTACTGAAACTTGGCTTCGCGGAAATGTCTTAAATATAGAAAATCTTTGCAATGATTTCCAAATTTTTCGGACATACCGACACTGTAAGATGGGTGGAGTTTTAATTGCTACCCATTCTTCTTTAATGACAGAACTAATCGATGTTCCTGATACAGATAACTTAGAATTTGTTTGTGCTTTGATTTTCTTAACATTTTCATTACTTGTTCTTACAAACCTCATTGCTTTGATTCTGAAATGTATGCCAACCATGCTAAAGCTATTGAAAACATTCAAACATAATGTTCTAATGTTATTTGGAATATCGCTGATGACCATCCATATTTAATTCCTTCTTCCAGCACAAACTGGATTAATAAATTTTTGGGCAACCCTACGAACTATCACTTTATTAAATTAACAATATTTTAAATAAAAACACTTGATCTTACATTTGTGGATAATTACGGAGCTAGACTTTGTGGATTCTGTTAAAAAAATGAATAATGCACCTATTTGGTCAACACGCGAGTTGAAATCTGTAAAAAAACTTTTAAAAACGGTATTTTAAAAAAATAAAAGAAATCCGGTTGTATTAACGATTATATTTTATACTCACAGACTCGATATAAATACCAAATACCAATACCAATATAAATACCAAAAATTTGCTACAGTAATTATATTATAAAATTAAAAGTTAATTTAAAAACCAAATTCAAAGAATTTTATCACTTTATTAACTTGAAACCCACCTTGACGTGGTGTGGGGGCTTAAGTTACAATTACTCAATAATGCTAAGCTGACGGAAACTTTTGAAGTTTCTGGTAGGGTCCCCCTTGTCAGACAAGCTTGTGATGAGTAATTAACTAAATGCCACCTAGTCTTTTTATTCGTGGGGTGGCAGACTCTAAAGAAAGCCCACATCACCGCGTTGGGTCAACATAAAGATTTAACTACTCCAGGTGGTACCCACAAATGTGGCAATCCATCCGCTTCGGCGGCTGAGGCAAGAATTCTGGAGGCCTCAATCCACGCAACCCACCCTGGTACGATAAATCTTTCTTATCTTATAGCTGGGGGTTCATCGTGCCCCTCCAGGAGGAGGATAACGACAACTCAGTGGTTTCCATACCAGTAGAGGAAAGTGTAGGTTTGGCTATGCCTACGACTAAACCTCCACTGTATGGCTGCTCGACAGTGTTGTTTCCTCTCAGTGCTCCTTTCTGTCACGTATTTGGAAACATGAGTCGATCGAAGGAAAGTGGTGTCTTACCAGCATCTAATCCTAGAGAGACCGAGGTCCAACTGGAAGCTAATCATCCATTGGAGACCGGACCCGGATCTCTTAACACAGAGGTCAGGATGTCCGATGCCCAGGTGAGTAGGAGAAGGAAGAATAAAGCGAAAGATCGCAAAGAGCCTGAAAAAGCTAAAGGCGACTCTGGAGTTTTTTTCCCCCAACTACCACAGCAAAACGCGATAGATCGGTGGAGGTTACTCCGACTGAAGCCGGACCATCCGCTGCTGCTGTGGTGGCTGCCAATGCACCTTAGAAGCGCAATGGCAAGAAGTAACTCCCAAAACTCGACAGTCTCAAGTGATATTGCTTCTAAACTGGGGAAGAAGCAAAAAAATGATGCAGAAATAAAACACTACACCGATCATCTTTGGCGGCTAGTCAGCACCGTCGGTGTCAGTGCAAACGCATAAAGCTATGAGACGAGTGATGGTGCTATGCTCGTCTCAAGCCAATTTCGATTGGATTGCCACAGCCGTTGCTAAAATTCCCCTTTTGGGCAAATCGCGCTTCGCTGTTTTCAGTAGAGACGAACCAAAACGCAGGCGAGCAATATGCTGGATACCGGGTCCTATCAGCAAAACAGCGGAAGTGCTTGCCTACGTGCTCAGAACAAGGGCATCGAAACGAACGGATGGAAAATCTTTAGTTATAATCCAAAGCTAGGTCCGGAGGACAAGGAGGGCTCAACCCTGGTTGTTGGTTTAGACCAGAAGTCGTTAGATGTCATGTTATCTAAGTACGACAGTCATCTAAACCTGTTTTTTGGACGGATCAAATTTCGAATAAATTCCAAATGAATAGGCACATGATGAGAAACGAGTTAATTATCCTCTCATCACAACCATTCAAGAACCATGTGTGTATAACAAACGCATCTGTGGTCTTAGTGAACTATGTGGTGAAACCATACTATACGATGAGCAAGCCGTAAGGCCTAGAAGCTGTCTTATAGTATCGAAACACTTTGCTGTCACCAAGTTAACCCAATTCTGTGGGCAAGACCTGGTGGCAGCTAAAGTGAGCTATGAAAGCGATAGTGGATGGAAACATGTGATTGTCACCTCAGGCTACTTCCCCTCTGACTCACTATTGCCTCCTCCACCAAAAGCAATTGAGCTCCAGGAGTACTGTGATCTTAAGGTGACTGGCCTTATTCTTTGTTGTGACACTAAAGCTCAACACACTGTGTGATCAGCAGCAAATGCAACGCACGACGTATCAAACTACTTGAATTCATCATGACCTACCATCTGAACATTCACAACACTGGTAATAACCTACGTTTGTGACTGCTAGAAGACAGGAAGTGATTGACCTAACTTTGTCTAACTATAGACTGAGAGAGTTAATCTTAAACTGGAACTTTCTTAAAGAAGATTCTTTATCGGACCACAGGTATATCGAGTTTCATACTGACCGAGAGGTTCTGCCCTCTATGACGGTAAGAAACCCTAGAAAAACGAACTGGGTACGCTTTAGACATGAACTTAACAATTCCCTCAATATTCCTGTCAGAATTCGTACCAATGAAAGTATTGAGACGTCCGTTTAAGTTATGAACGATGTCATAAATTCTAGTTTTGTACGAACATGTCCGATATGAAAAACATTATCTAGACCTCCCGTTCCTTGGTGGAACGCTTGTCTTGAAACCTTGCGCAAGAATTCCAGAAAGCTTCTAAATAGGGCCCTAAGGAGCAATTGAGACTCTGATTGGATAATTCATAAATCGAAATGTGTTTCTTATAAAGACTTCTGGAGTAGCATCGCATCCTGTAGTAAGACTAGCCGTTTGGTCAAGTTTCTTAAAAGAGACCGAACTGCCCGACTGGACTCACTGCGGAGACCTGATGACTCGTATACTGAGTCTAAGATTTTACATTCCGGGAAATCAAATCCACATAGGACCACTTTGTAATCCCAGCACTGGGGACTGCAATAACAACTCTAATGTGACAAAACATGACTGGCAGGTTGTCAGATCGGTTGTGTACGATGAAGCTATCCAATACGCAGTGGCCTCTTTTGATGGCTTCAAGTCAACTGGGCCAGTTGGCATCTAATTAGTCATGCTACAGGAAGGTATAACCCATTTGCTACCATGCCTAAATAAGATCTTTAGAGCAAGTCTCGCATGGGCATTCATTTCGACATCCTGGCGTTTATTTAAAGTAGCCTTCATTCCTAAAGTTGGAAGAGAAGACTATTCCATAGCCAACAGCTTCAGACCCATTAGTATGATGTCCTTCATACTAAAGTGTCTATGAAGGCTAGTTGAGTTGCATATCAGAAAAACATCGTTGTCAAGGTACCCACTATCGCCAAGACAACATGCCTACCAACGTGGAAAATCCTGAGAAACAGCATTGCAACATCTGGTTGACCGGATCGAGCATGTTTTTCAGAGGCAGATGTACGTCATGGGCATATTTGTTGACATCGAGGGTGCTTTTAATAATGCGACTTTTGATGGAATGTGTGACGCTGCTAGAATGCATGGAATAGATGGAATATTGGTCAAATGGCTAACGTCAATGCTAATGTTTAGGACCATCACCTCTGAGGTGGAGTGCGGTCAGTATATTATGGCTGGGGTGAATAGAGGTTGTCCTCAAGGATGCGTTCTCTCCCCCCTGCTCTGGTGTATGCTGTTCAATGATCTATGGACCAGATCATTGCCAGGCCTATGCAGACGATGTTGCCATTCTTGCCACAGGCTTTTACCTCAATTAGGTCTGTGTTAAAACACAAAACTCATCGAACCGAATTGACAGCTGGTGTACTACAAACGGACTCTCCGTCAACCCTCACAAAACGGATTGTTGTCTTCACTAGGAAAAGAATAATGACAGGTTTATCTCAACCAGTACTTAATGGTGTCACTATTCCTCTGTCTAACAAAGTAAAATATGTGGGCTTAACTCTAGATAGTAAACTACTTTGGACAAAACATGTTGAAAATAAAATTTCTCGAGCATTGAATGCCTTCTGGTCGCGAAAGTGCGTGACAACTAGTCTTGCCAAGATTCAGAGAACCGTGTGTCTGGGTGTTACGGGTGCCTTTCCCACAACACATGGTCCATCACTGAATGAAATCTTAAAACGACCACCACTTGACATCTTCATCAGAGGCGATGCCATGAAAGGCTGATGGAGTAAAACGAGGTGGTTTCTGATTTAATGTTCCCTGGAATATCTCTGACATTGCACTTGACACTCCATTAGACACCTGTCTACTGGAGATGCCCTCTGATGCAATGATAACAGAAATATTACCAAGACGAAATTTTGTGGTTTGCCAACCTGACAGTCAAGACTCGCTAACGCCCGACTGTGAGCCAGGCAGAGGGTCACACCGCATTTTCACAGACGGCTCCAGAACCGAACAGGGATCTGGTGCTGGAGTGTTTGTGGAACCGGATGACCGCAGACTTCACTTCGCCTTAGGCGACAAAGCCTCGGTATTTCAGGCCGAAGTTTATGCTATACTTATGGCTATGGACTACATTGCGGATAATATATGGCAGAACAGAGCTATATCAGTTTGCAGCGATAGTCAGGCTGCTCTTATGGCTTTGAACAACCCGGTCATCACATCCAAAATTGTACGTCAATGCAGATCACGTCTCAATTGTGTTGGTAAATACAATACACTGAAACTGATTTGGGTGCCGGGCCATAAAGGAGTTTCGGGCAATGAAACATCTGACGAACTAGCACGTGAGGATAATCCATTTGGACCAGAACATGTGCTTGGTCATAAATCTAATCTGACATCCAGAAAACAGAGTCTTATTTACGGAAGCTACATCAAGGTATATTTCGGTTTCGTCAGGTGTTCCCTAAGGAAGTCATTTTGGCCCAATATTATTTTGGTCATTGGAATCCGGATATACACCTTCCATCTTATGAAAATCGAAAAAATTACTTATTTTCCCGACTCTTAAAAGCAGACGAACAATGCTTGGTGTCGTATTTGTATTTAAATTAATTAATGGTGCCATAGAATCAAGTTATTTACTTCAAAATATAATCCTAAATTTTCCTACAAGGCAAACCAGACAATATATTCCGATAAAATTGAGCATATGTAGCTCTAACTACTCTTAAAATGAATCGTTCTGTCGTATATGCTATGAGTTTAATTTTTGTTTCTATCTTTCTAACTAGATTGACGTAGCATATGTAGCTCTAACAACTCTTAAAATGAATCGTTCCGTCGGATATGCTATGAGTTTAATTTTCTTTTCTATCTTTCTAACTAGATTGACGTACTAAAAAAAATAATATCGTTCAACTCCTAAATACTTAATCGGACTTTATATATTCTAATGAGACTTTTTATACCCTACACTAAGAGTTAAAGGGTATATTCAGTTTGGTACGCCGTTTGTAACACCCAAAAGGAAGCATCTCCGTATGGAAAGGTATATATATTCTTGATCAGCATGATCTCCTGAGTCGATTTAGCGATGTCCGTCTGTCTGTCTGTTGAAATCCCTACTACTTAAAAAATTGAAGAGTTAGATGGATGAAACTGATAATTTAGATGACTTATACACCTACGCTGTATTTGCGAAAAAATTAGTTAGATCGGTCCATTGTGACCTGCGATCTGACCATTTATATTCAAATACCTCATGGGAAATTCTACATCAAATCGACTGAGTTTTAAATTTTTTTTCTTCGATTTTCATGGAATTTAGTTTACACCTTTGAATAGATAAAAAAAATATAAGTATTATTAAACAATTATTAAATATTAAATAACTGCCTAATTATTAAATTACTGCCACTTAAGAAAGTACAGTGCGTTTGATTTTAATAAAAACCAGCTGGGAAGGTTAGATCACATGGGAAATTTTAAAGTAGGTGTAATTATGATAGTTAGAATTATCAACATTATAGTCGGTCTAAGCCGACTATAAATACCCTACACATATGTGTGGTTACCATTCAAAGCGATATATAGGTCACCAGGGTATACGAATCCTGAAAATAACTACAAACATTCAATCGCTGAAGAATTTCCATTCATTTGATACCCATATTTACAAATGGGTAGGTGTACCGAATTTCGATTTTTTTTTGTGAACCACAAGTCTTTTCGCCGTAAAACATTATTATCATGTATTTGAGCATGATGTCAATATGTATTTGACCAAAAAAGTTTACCTAAGCACGTATACATAAAAATTGATCTTTATATGTACATTTTATATGAGGTATTTGAACATAAGTGGTCGGATCATAGGTCACAATGGACCGATCTCGCCATTTTTCGCACATACAGCGTAGGTATATTAGTAATCTAAGTTATAAGTTTCATTTATCTAGCTCTTCCATTTTAAAAGTAGTAGGGATTTCAACAGACAGACAGACGGACAGACATACAGACGGACATCGCTAAATCGACTCAGGAGGTCATGCTGATCAAGAATATATATACTTTTCCATACCGGAGATGCTTCCTTCTGGATGTTACAAACGGCGTACCAAACTGAATATACCCTTTCACTCTTAGTGTAGGGTATAAAAAGGTTATGACGTAATAAGAGATCGGAGGTCTTCTCAATACCACGATATTGCATTTATTTAAGTATTAGGAATTGAGCAATTATTTTTCGATAATCTTTTTTTATTAAAATCAAGGATTGAAACCGTAACCGAAGCCGATATCCGTTTAAAACCGTTTCATTTTTAAAACCGAAACCGTAACCGAAAACGTTATTTGAAAATCAGAAAAACCGATATCCAAAACCGAAATAAACGGTTTCTGTTTAATACCGGTTTAAACCGGTTTTTAAAAAAGTATAAAAAGAAACAGAAACACATATTTTATTTTATATAGAAGATATTAAGAATAAGGCATGTCATTTAATTTAATTTGGAGTTTCCAAAATAAAAATTTTTGTTGTACAAAAATTCACATGGGGTTTTTTGAGAAACAATATTCCCAAAACAACGGTCTTTGGTCTAAAATTTGTTTTTTGTTTCATTAATTTTTGTAGCGGTTAGTGATGATCATTTGCAAAAACAAGACAAGAAATGGTAATTTTGTTCTTGCACACTAAGTCTTGCTCTTGCATAGGTACATATGATCTTGTTCTTACAATACCTTTCTTGCTCTTGCTTGCAAGAATCTTGCAAAATTTTACTTTTTAAATTTTAAATAAAAGATCGAAGACAAATATCTTAAACTGCATATTAATTAGGAAAACGAATAGAATTTGAACACTAATTGTATTTAAGTTACTTATTTTCCATATTTTCAATTTCTTCAAAAAAAAAAAAATTATTATACGGATTAAAAAAATCCGTATGCTACACGTACCAGGGTAACACTTATCTTTCCGAACACAATCTCAAACGCTATAAAGCGAACAGAAAGATGAGAAACAACAATAATGAATTACGATGAGTATACACACACTTTCACAACGACAACTCTTCGTTGCTATCCTGGCAACAAACAGACGCTTGACAACAGACAGACGCATGACAACGGACAGACGCATGGCAACAAACAGACGTTTGGCAACAGACAGACGCTTGACAACGGACTGTCGTATGGCACCACACTACATGTATGTATCTAGTTGGCAACAATAATGAGTTTTCTTTGTGGTACAACAAATTTCCCGCCAAAAATTCTATCAAAAGCTTGGATGCTGCTTTATTCGTATTTTTGTTGTTGTTGCACTTTCAAACGAATCAGCGGATTTGTGAAAAAAAGAAAAACACAAAAAGCAATATATCATCTAAAAGAGGTACACTGTGAAAATGTTCATATTTTTATGTATATATTTTTTTGGTTTATAAGTTAAAGGAAATAATGCACATAGAACTCAACTTAAGAAACTTCATTATTTTACAATTAACAAAAAAACTATGTATAAAAGTAAAACAAAAATAATATTGTGCACAGTGCAAATGCACAATCGATGTACGAACTAGCATAGCGAAGAAAAGAGAAACAACATTAAGTTGTTTATTTTAAAGCGACTTTTGAAGCACTTTTGTAGCTATTTACCGCTTCAAAAGTGCTTCACAGACTTAAGATGCTTATATTATTTAGCCTTGAAAAAAAAATTAAAACACACATCTTCATTAATGTTCACGTTCATAAATATTATGCACGCTTTTTATTGTTGTTACTTGTTGTTCAAAACAGCTCAATTTCGGACATATATAGGATAAATAAAATTATCATAAGATAATAAAAAAACAATGGTAATGCAAGAAAACATTAGAAAAAAATTTTTAAAATTATTAACATCTTAGTAACTACTTAAGAAAATACGAAAAATAAAGTGCAAGTTCGACCAGTTCGAACATTTCCAGTATACAGGCAGATATTTCTTTGCAGATATTGCAGTTCATTGAATTGTTGAAATTAAATTTCTTTGGCTTTTATGGATGGAATTCGTACAATATTCTTCTTATGAAGTTTAAGAATATTTACCGATGTATTCTTGTTGCTCTTGTTTACGGTTCGATTCGCGGATCTCTTTTGCAAATCAGATCATATCTCAGGTGAAGTCAAAATCTTGCTTTTCATTGGTCACGAAATTTTGAATTCCAATTTTTTCTTGGCGAAATCAATTAAATAATTCATATAACACAATATTTTTACTAAAATAACAACAAACATTGCCCCAATATCACAATTTGAACATAACTTAGCACCATATAAACAATGTTAAATTTTTAGAAAGATATGGAAAAAAAGAAATTTTATACAAAAACCGAAAGCAAAACCGAAACCGTAACTTGGAATCGTTATACCGAAACCGTTTCGTTATAAAAACTTAAAACCGAAACCGTAACCGAAACGCGGAAAAAACTTAAACCGAAATCGAAACCGTTATTCATTTAGGTTTCAATCCTTGATTAAAATCAATCGCACTTTACTTTTTTAAGTGGCAGTTATTTAATATTACTTCGTTACTTTGTTTATATTTTTATTTTATTGTTAATTGCAATTATGTATGTGTTTTGAGAAAGAATTAAAAAATATATACCTCTATTAAAGCACAAAACACCTCAACAATTTTTACAAAAACCATTAAAACATTGACCAAGGTAATTTTGAATTTTTTTAGCTGAATCAAAAGTGATGTAAATCGAAAAAGTGAAGAATGAAAATTTAACCAACAAGTTTACTAAAAAAAAAATCTAAAAAAATATGGATTAAAAACTAAAATAAAATTTATCAAATTAATTACAGATATCTGTTAGATATGATCAAACGTAATTTTGAATAAAGTGTAAAGACCTTACAAAAAGTCTTCATGATAATTGCCCTTTTAAAATTTTGAAATACAACAAATATTTCTCCCTTATATTGAAGAACACCTCTCCAAATTTTAGATATTTTATTTATAAATAATAGACCTAATATTGAAAAAAATTTGAGAGAAATCAAAATAGCTGTTTTTTTCGAAATTCGAGTTCGAAAATTTTATAATAACATAATAATTATAAACCGAATTAGAAAAAAATATTTTAAACCAGAATCAAAAACTACATTCAATTCTTAGAATAATAGATACCAAAAATATCCATTTTGCAACGTTATTGACCTAGATAACTGCTTTCGAAGTTACCTCTATAAAGAAAAGTTGTGATTTTTTGAAGCATCATAATTTTTGTGAAATTTTCGAATTTCGAAAAAAAAATCAACTTATATTTTTTTTATCTATTCAAAGGTGTAAACTAAATTTCAAAAAAACCGAAGAAAAAAATTTAAAACCCTGTCGATTTGATGTGGAATTACCCTCATATAAAATTTACATCTACAGCTCAAATTTACTGTATACGTGCTTAGGTAAACTTTTTTGGTCAAATATATATTGACTTCATGCACAAATACATAAAAATAATGTTTTCCCTCAAAATGACTTGTGGTTCCTAAAAAAAATTAAATTCGGTACACCAACCCATTTGTAAATATGGGTATCAAATGAATGGAAATTCTTCAGCGATTGAAAGATTATAATCCTAACTATCATAATAACACCTACTATAAAATGTCCCTACTTTAATATTTCCCATGTGATCTAACCTTCCCAACTGGTTATAGTTAACTAATGATATTTATCTGTAGTTAACTCGAGAATTATCGTGAATCTGACAAGCTCGGGTAGCTCAAGAAACGAGTAGGCTGGGCGGGTAAAAAAATAAAAAATAATGGTAATAGGAATATTGTACATAAATACACTACTGAGTAACACGAAAACTTTAATCAGTGTTCCGCGTACAATCATAGTATGACTTTAAGACATTTCTCTAATACAAAAAATACATTTTAGGCAAATAATTAATTGAAAAACATTAATTGAAATATGAAACACTTCTCTATAAAACTGCATCATTCGATTTTTGAAATTGATACTTCGAAAAATTGATTTTTTTCCGCCAAAATACCACAGTGCGCCGGTTCGGATACGAACAGAGAACAGTACGATTTTTGTGGAAGCGGATAGATAATTGAAAAGACAGCTAGCTGATTTGAATACGGCAAAATTGGGTATGCGCTGCGGAGCACAACTCTTCAAGAGCATAGTCTCTAGAGCTTTATGTGTATATACATATAGACTCAAGTAGACTTTAGATCAGGATTCTTTGTAAAGGGTGGTTCAGGTTGCCTTTCGTGGATTTGAAATTAACATTACCCTAATCGACTATATCGAGATAATTTCAGGTGGCATTTGGTAGGGATGCCTCGTTGCATTCTGATCAGGGACGGATGCAAAATAATGCTAACCTGAACTAATTTCCACTCGGGAAATCCATAGTTAATATAGTTTTCTCAATATATTAACAGTTTTTTGCGGTGACTTAGATCTTTATCTACATGCTAAAAAATTCTCAAATCTCTGGCAAAAAAAACAGATTTTGCTCCACTGTATAATTAATAGCAGATGTCATTAATACAGATTTTTATTTTATTTATTTTAGCATTGTCCTCGTATCAAAAATATTTAAAACTATGTGCAACGTACTGGAAAAATCTACCATTTTTATATGGTCTGGGAATGGTTTATTTTCATTACAATTGTTACAAATGGTAAGTTTTGTAATATAATGCTAACATTTTTGAATAAGATTTACAAATATAATTACTAAATTCTAGACTTCGGAATTAGCGCCTGATTAAATTCGTATTGCTAAATAGAAAAATAAGTAGGTACATTAAAATATTATATATGAGCAAATCCAGAACACCTTGAACTTTTGGGGTTGACAAAATTTCTCAAAAAATTTGCGGGCACATCTTATCGCTTTTGAATATAAGCTTATAGGCAGGCCTTATGTAATATAAATCCGTTAGAGTGATTTTAATGAAAGCCGCCAAATTGGTTCAAAATTCCTTAGAATTGTTTATTTATAAAATATTATTGATTAAATGAAATTATTTTTTATGACATAATATTTCAATATATTTCAGTTTAATATCATATAATTAAGTATATAACGAAAACATTATTATGAAGAAATTGTCATTTTTTGAACATTTAGGTCGAATTTTGAATTGTGCTCTTGAAAGTGCTCCTGAATTTTTGATACTAGGGGCACATTCAAGTGACATACCTTACAATTATTGCTATTGCAGTCGTTGCAATAAAAAAAAATTAAACCAACAATTCCTCAAAAGCCGCTCCGCACTGTCTATCTGTTTTACAATTGGTACTAAATGTAGTTTAATATATATTGTAGACTTCAATAAATTTTTTTTGTAATACACCCACTTCATCCACTGCCCACTCCACCCTATAAAATAATAGTTTCCGCCTCACGATAAAATATTTCATACACAGATTCCTTGGATCATTTCATGAACAAAATTGTTCTAGAGTAGGGGTGTATCTGAAACACCCACTGGGTATTAGGGTATTTTCAAAATTGCATTTTTAAAAGTAATAATAAATATTTAGTTATAACTTCTTCAATTTCAATAACAGAGAAATCATATTTCATTCATTTTACTGATAATTTACTAATAATCGGTTAAAATTCAAAGGAAAATTTTAATACTGACAAATTCTATAAAGAGCTATGATATTTTTCTCAACAAAATTTAAAAAAAATATGAATTTAAAATTTTTTATATTAAATTATGTTTTATCAAATTTTAAGTGTAAATTTAAAATTTCTTTTTTTTTAATTAAACAAATTCCGCATACAAAATTTGTATCTAGTTATCAACGTAAAGTGTTTCGTTACGTCTTATTTCCGATCTGTTTCAGATGTGCTACTACGAATTTTTGAATTTGTGCGTATCGAATCAGTTTTCGTACGTGATTAGAATCTGAATCGGGCTTAAAGCAACAACTTCCCGACTCGATTTTTAAGAGAGTTGTGTCAGTTTTGCGAAAGAAGTACGAAACAAAAGAACGATTAAAATGACATAAAAACGGAACAACATGAAATGGGAATCAGTTGAGCATAGAATGACAGCATGCTGATCTGAACGCGAATTCCAATTGATGACATTTGAATGACGAAATTTGAAATGTTTTATTTTTTTAAACATAGTAATTTTTAACACTCATATTAATATCATTAAATACACCACAAACACATAAATGCTAAGTGCATAAAAAATACATAATTAACACTCCGATTTACAGCGGTTCAACGTGATGATCAACGGATTGGTTGTATTTTTCTTTGGAGAACTTCTACATTTCACATTCCGCGTCTGAAAGTCTTGACCATTCCACAAAAATCTGCATTTAAAGAAATTGGTAAAATTAATAAAAAACAACATATTGAAATTATATAACATAACAAATCACGATATAATTGCAGATACTGCAATTCCAGTTTACAACATTATGTTGTTAATAAATCAAATTCTGTTCGTGCGTTGTGTGCTTAGCTGACGCCTGCATGCGCTGACAAATAAATGCGACTCGTCGCTCGACGTCAAGCAGCGGCTTTTGCGGCGTTTATATGCGACATCATTTGATTTTTCAATTAGCCAGAAAATGTTTGTCCATCGTTTGCTGATATACATATCTAAAAATCATAACGACATAATTAGTAATTAATTGAATATTTATAATAAAACAATTCATCTCACCACCTTCCCTTAAATTTTTCAAGTCACTGAAAATTTTTCGTTTTGAATTTTAAAAGTCAATGTTCAAACACAAAACAACCAAAATAGCAGCCATTTCAATGAAATATTCTCTCTACGAATAGAATTAATAAGAAATAGGCTTAACTGACAGACATTTTTGGTACGGAAATTGCCAGGGCTGAACTGAGTTTTCACTGGGCTTAAGTGTTCAAAAAATTCTTAAATAGTATAAAACTATCGATAACTCGGAAAACTATCACAATATCTAAAATCGATAACATATAATTTTTTTCGCAAATAATTCTAGAGGATTGCTTACTCAAAAAGAAATTTCGAAATAGTCAAAATTTCACATCCTAATACAATTCTAAATTTAGTACTAAAGTCTAAATTTCGGATAATTTTGTTCTGTCACCATCACAGAGCTATATATGCGACCAGCGGCATCGTGGTGACCAACAGTTGGTTGTCCATTTTGTTTCTAATATTTTGCCGTTATTCGGGGCTAATTAACCTAAAATAAATGTGCACAAATATAAGTGTTTTTATTTTTTAAAAATATAATTCTGTTTATGTGAAGACAATGCACCGACCACGTTTAAAAGTACCATGCGACGGTCAGAACATACGCCTCAGCTCCAGTTTGTTGGTTGCCAGTTGTCAAGTTCTTATTACAAAACAAAAAAAATATGTTTGTTTATGTTTAAAAAATCAAAGAAAATTTGATAAAAAATCTACTTTTTAAATTTGACTTTAGTACACGGATAGAAAAAATATGTTAGAATATGTTTGAATTTAATTAAAAAGTAATACGAAATTACCATACATGTATTAGGAATGAAGTGTAATTAAATAATAATCGAAATTGATTTTTTTATTGTTCACGTGTAAACATTATTATATTGTCCAGCAGAATCTGTCAAATTTACCATAAATATGTTACAATACCAACATAAAATTTTAATTGCATGAATAAAATATTTCTTGGCAATTTACTTGGTTAAAACTATGTTTCGAAACACCGAAAATGCTAATCAAATCTAAATACAACGTATGTTCGCAACGCTCGTCTTAATTCGATAATTTATCAACTGACGAAGTTGGCAACGTTTTGCAGCATTTTTTACCGACGCCATCGTTTCAACATATTGATGTTTACAAACAAACAAAAATGAATTGGATTTAAATAAGAGTATTCTTACAACATTCTTCTTGTATACGAAGTTGGCACTCGTTGAGTAGTATTTTCTACCTACGGTCACCGAGCTGTACTGAGATCAACTGTAACTGTACCAAATATTAAGCGAGCCTGGATCGTCTGGTGTAGCGTCTGCTGGTGCAATTGTGCATTCATTGATGCTTAACTTGTACTTGCAGTTTTAAACGAATTATTTATTTATGCATTTAAAAATTTGTATATGAATTCAATTATTATAAGTTTCCACTGTGCATGCTTAAAGATATTTAATAAAAATTAATAAAAAAACAACATTTTATTTTTATTTTCAGGATTTCTTTCGAAAAATATTTAAATAGGCTTCTATGCAAACATACTACTTTTTGAACTGAAACAACTGATATGTTTCACTGGAAACATATTTATATTCAGGTCGTTTAAAATGTTTTATTTTGTTTTGGTTTAAATATATATTTTATTTGGATGTAGTAATTATTATGTTTCCATTAGAACATACTGCATTTTGGTTTTATATTTTGGTTTAAATATATATTTTATTTGGATGTAGTAATTATTATGTTTCCATTAGAACATACTGCATTTTAAGGGGCAACATTAAAATGTTTCCGGGATATTATAATGTAAGTCAGAGCTCATTACAACACTGTTCAAGTCTCAATACAACTCTGTTTACAAATGATTTATCAGTCAATTATATATTATGTTTACATAATATTGCATACATACATGTTAATGCCTGCAAAATTATGTTTGGGAGAGCCCTTTTTTTTGCAGCGTGTACTCACACTGATGCGAGTTTTGTGATTTTTTGTGCTCGCACTATGAGTTCACTACGAAATCACATAGTACGCCTGATTTTATTCGATTTTTTTTTATTTTTAAGTGCTCGCACTATGAGTTCAATACGCATTCACATCGCGAGCCCGCACTGATGAGAGTTTTGTGATATTTGTGTGCTCGCACACAGCTCTCACTACTCACTCATGTCGTGCGCCCGCACGTTGTGTGTTCATTTTGCTCACATATAGCACGCACGATGTGAACTCGCACGACATGATTTTTCTGGGTATAAGAAAATCCACTTACATTGTTTATATCTATAAAAATTTTGAATTTTGATTTGCTAGAATTTATTTCTGGATTTCTCAAAAGCTCGGATTTCTCAAGAACTTTTGAGTAATTAACACTTGAATGGAATGTTACCCTCAACATGTTTAGTGAGCGGTCGTCATTGTTTCATTCTTTACGCTACATTTGCGCTGCCTTGTTAACGATGACATTTTAATTTAAATATTTATAAACAAAAGGAAAGGAAAAGTATCCTAGCTAACGCCAGAGTTCAAGTTACACTCAGACTCATGTACCTAGAATCTATTTTGAATCTATATCTTGAATGATTTGATCTTGAATTGACAAATGTTTTAAAAACATTGTTGTTATTTTTTTTTTATATCTGCAATACATTTTTTTTCAATATATTTGTGTCAAATATGGTTGGATATTTGTCACATGTCGTTGCCCTTTTAATTAATGGGCAATAAGATTTGTTTGAATATGTTTGAATGTAATTAAAAAATAATAAAAAATCACCATACATGTATTACGAATGAACATGTTACTATGTGAAAACATTTTATATATTCCCCAGCAGAATCTGTCAAATTTATCATAAATATGTTACAATACAAACATTACATTTTTATTTTTCAAAACAAACAGAAAATTTTTAAACATACCTTTTGCATACGTGTCTTTTGATGTTTGTTAAGAAAACGTATTCGTATCGGTAATATGATGTCATTTGTAAATTTAAAAAATATACAAATTTTGGTACAAAAAGTACAAATAGTAACAAATAATATCATTTAACAGTGCAGTATATAATTGAATTGTCCCTGAATGTTTTTCTAAAAATATTGTGAAAAGCCGTCAAGGATATTTCATCAAAAAAACCACAATTAAAAAAATCAGTACTTCTATTTTCTAACAGAATTCGGCATGGTTTTGTTTACAACAGGCTCCGCGAATTCCTTGCCAACGCTTTGTGCTATACTGAGACTTGTACTTGCAGTTTTAAATCAATTATTTATGCATTTAAAAATCAAATATTATTAATTCCCACTGTGCATGTTTAATGATTTTTAATAAAAAATTAATAAAAAAAACAATATTTTATTTTCAGGATTTCTTTATATATATATATATATATATATATATATATATATATATATATATATATATATATATATATATATATATATATATATATATATGTATATGTATATATTTATATGTATATATATATATATATATATGTATATATATATATATATATATATATATATATATATATATATATATATATATATATATATATATATATATATATATATGTATATATATATATATATATGTATATATATATATATATATATATATATATATATATATATATATATATATATGTATATATATATATATATATTCAATAGTGTCATTATGTATATTATAGTGTGTGTTCCAAACAATGGATGCATATTCCAAAATGGGACGTACAAGTGAGGTATAAAGCAATTTCGGCGTATATGGATCGTCAAACTCTTTAGACCAGCGTTTTATAAATCCTAAAACACCTTTAGCTTTATTTGTCATTTTATTCATGAGTAGATGAAAACGAAGCTTAGGGTCCATTGATACTCCTAAGCCGTCAAAGGTTGAAACTGTATCTAAATTAATTCCAGAAATGCTATAACTTTTATAAATAGGGCATCTACGAGAGTAGGTCATTTGCTTACATTACTTGAGATTAAGGTTAAGGTGGTTATAAGTACGCCAATCTTCTAACCTATTTAGATCTTCTTAATTGCAAGATTGCTGTACTGCATCGTTAAATGAATGGAATAATTTGACATCATCTGCATACATTAAAATTCTACAGTGTTTTATAAGTGACGGTATGTCATTTATAAATAAGAAAAATTATATTGAGCCAAGATGACTTCCTTGGGGAACACCTGACGAAACCTAAATATACCTTTATGTAGCTTTATTAAATAACACTCTCTGTTTTCTGGATGTCTGATAAGACTTTATCCAGTTTAGGAGACATTTTGGAAATTCCAATAGATCTAATTTTATTAAAAGTAATTCGTGATTAACACTATCGAAAGCTTTGCTAAAATTTGTGTATACTACATCTGTTTGTAATTCACAATTAAAGCCATTTATTACTGTAGTTGTGAACTCTAAGAGATTGGTACATGTTGATCTACCTTTCAAGAATCCATGCTGATACGGTTAAAATTGTTACAAATAATTTAGGAATAGCACTTAGTTTTGAAATACCTCTGTAATTTAATATACCTGTCTTAAGGGACAAATTAAATAATGTGGTTAATGGTTTATGTAAAATATCCATCTGCATTAATACACAACTAGGTATGAGGACAGGACCTGCTGAATATGATATTGAAATTGTCTTGAGGTACCTTAAAACTGTATTGGATGTAATAGTCGGCATTTTGATATAATTGCTTCTATTTAATGTGAAAGGATAGATGACATCATGTTTGTGATTTTCTGAGGAATAAGTAGTTTGAAAGAAGTTAGCAAACATATCAAAATGTCCATGTCGGTTTTGGATACTTTGTCGTTCCATGCATTTGACAAGGATACACAGAAGACTTTTGTTTCATGTTGATAAAGTTGAAAAATTGTTTGGGATTGGTTTTTAAATTATCTTTTAATTTTGTAATATAATTATTGTAGCAGAGTTTGTTTAGATATTGGTAATTATGTCGTGTCTGTGAGTATAAAATGTAATCGTTGATACAACTGGATTTCTTGTATTTTTAAAATACCGGTTTTTCCTGTTTTTTACCGATTTAAACTCGCGTGTTGACGAAATAGGTGCATTATTACGAAATTGTTTTATTTTGGGAAAATTCTCTTTAAAACAATCAAGTAAACAGGTATTAAATTTTTTAACAGAACTCACAAAGTCTAGCTCCGTAATTACCAGCGACCAGTCAATTTTGGAAAGAGATGTGTTAAGAGTTGTATAATTAGCTCTTTTAAAGCAATAAATATTTTCTTTAGGGAAAATCTCGTTATCAGTAGAACTATTTGAGTTGTTGCGTATGTTGCACAAACTTAGTTCTATTGTCGGATGGTAGAGATCCTCAGGCAGTACAAAGTGATAGTTCCATAAGGTTGCCCAAAAATTCATTAATCCAGTTTGTGCTGGAAGAAGGAATTAAATAAGGAAGGTCATCAGCGATATTCCAAATAACATTAGGTAAATTAAAGTCACCTAATGCAATTAGGGAGTCGTCTGGCTTAAGTTTATCCTGAATGGTTTCAATTGCTTTAGCGTGGTTTGCATATATTACAGAATCAGAGAATGGTTTTAAAATGTATTAAGTAAATTTGGAATGATGATTCGTTTTAAACTGATTTTGGAGGCTATTTATGCCCATCATCATGATCTTTCAAGATGCGTTTATCGAGACGCCTTTGAGATTGCTTTAGGCTCAAGTTGAAGATGTTTTTTAGGTTCAAATTTGAGATTCTAAATAGATTCTATTCAAATGATCTCACGTGAATTACGCAAAAGTTGAAACAATGATATACATGTTTAAGTCAATTATGTTTGGCTACATAGTCGTTTCTTGTGTTATTAATTACATACATAATAAAAGTATTTAATAATACATTTTGAAAAAATCAATTATGTGCATTGCAAAAATTAAGTACGTAATTAAAATTTTCAATTATATAAAATATTAATTATGTATATGAAGCTAAAGTAAAATGAAATTGATGACAATAATATAACAAATGATTTATACGTTTTTTTGTTGTTATTTATGAACGTTAAAATTTGTTTTTAACAGTCAAATATTAATAAATACCGAATAAACACAACACAATCAATTAAACACCCAAAAATATGACAAATATTGTATTACTGCTACTGACAAGTGTATCGAAACTCATCGTCCAGCACAAATTACGTGCGTTCTGCTCCATAATATTCTACAGCTCTCGCGACTGCTTGCCTGTCGCTTTGCGAAACCTCCTCAGCTACCACCTTATACCAATTGCTCAAAGCCATGTATCTGGTGACCGGCGAGAACACCGCAACGTCACTCTTGCCGATGCCGGTCACTACCATCGGATTGTCCAATTTGAAGGTGTGTCGTTTGCCAGAGTACATTCAGATGGACATTTTGTGATAATTTTGGGTATCTTTGCATGGCCTCCTGTCAACTCAGCAGATCTAATGAGTAGAAAATATTTTTGTCTTAAAATTATAATATTCCAAAATCAATTCATTGTTAAAATGTTAAAAACTTGCGTACCACTGGGTAAAATGCGCTCTTAAATCGGGTGAAATTCAGTATTGTCGGAACCACTTAACCGATTTTAAAGTGTTGTACAGAGAGAACTTGAGAGAACTTAAGTTTTGAAATTGGAGTTTGTATCTTTAATAGTTATGGAGATAAAAATCAGTAAAGTTGAAATTTTTTTCATGAAAAATCTTTCAAAAATTGTAATAAATCCAAAAAAAAAAAATCCGATTTTTAAAATTCTTTTGTTTATGGAAAGATTACATTGAGATCTAAAAAAAATGTGCATACATGAGAAAATATCTTGTTAAGTTTTAAAGATATAGACTTGAACATGATTTTTTTTTTTAATTTTTGAAGACTTTACTTTACATATTTTTACATAGATTGTACATGAAATCAAAATATGTGTAAGGGATTTTTATAAACAATTAACACATAATCATAAACTGACAACTGTTTTAAAATATCTCAAGTGGTTTAGTAAATATAAAATTGTGAAGACGATTTTTTTTTTATTTCCGATTTTTTCATTTTTTTTTGGAAAATTTGACTTTTACGGAAATCTCTGTAAGTATTTTTATACCCTACACTAAGAGTGAAAGGGTATATTCAGTTTGGTACGCCGTTTGTAACACCCAGAAGGAAGCATCTCCGGTATGGAAAAGTATATATATTCTTGATCAGCATGACCTTTTAACGATGTCCGTCTGTCTGTCTGTCTGTCTGTCTGTCTGTCTGTTTGTCTGTCCCTCTGTCTGTCTGTTGAAATCACGATTACAGAAAAAGTAGAAGAGATAGAACTATGAAACTATAGATTTAGATTACTTATATATCTAAGCGGTCTATTGTGACCTGAGAACCGACTACTTATGTTCAAATACCTTATATAAAATTAATATCTACAGATCAATATTACTGTATAAGTGCTTAGGTAAACTTTTGTTGGTCAAATATATATTGATATATATATATATATATATATATATGAATAACATGAAAATAATGTTTTCCGGCGAAACGACTTGTGGTTACAAAAAAAAATCGAAATTCGGTACACCTACCCATTTTTAAATATGGGTATCAAATGAATGAAAATTCTTCAGCGATTTAAAGTTTGTAGTTATTTTCAGGATTCGTATACCCATGTGACCTATATACCACTTTGAATGGTAACCACACATATGTAGGGTATTTATAGTCGGCTTAGACCGACTATAATTTTGATAATCCTAACTATCATCATAACACCTACTTTAAAATTTGCCATGTGATCTAACCTTCTCAACTGGTTTTTCTTCAGTAACATGTACTTTTGTTATATTTTTTGATAGATAACATTACTGAGAATCTTTTAAATAATAAAACTTATACAAAATATATTTAACTTATCTGGCAACACTGGTCAAAGTTCAAGTTTTTTAATTTTTTTTTTACTTTGACCCCCTGCAGAAAAGTTTTCAAAGTCGAAAGTCAAATTTAAAGTAAGTAAAGTAATTAATATGACATTTTGCACACATATGTAAGGTTAATATATAAGTGTTTGGTATCATTGAAAAAGAAGAAAAATAAAAAAAAAATTAGAAAAAAAAAGTTAAAATTTGATTGAATATATCTAAATAAGTATTAACCTTATCTATCATCATGAAACTTTTACCTAATATACAATAGTTTTATGTACTTATGCTTTATTAAAACATTTTTAGGAATATATTTATTATAAAGTGAGATATACCGGTTTTAATCTAAGTCCCTTCAAAAAATGAGTATTTTTGGAAAAAATGCTGCCCTGCACATATACTTCGCCGGGCAAAAAAATAAGTAAGGGTCAAAAATAAGTAGAAAATTTGGCTTTCGACTTTGAAAACTTTTCTGCAGGGGTAAAAAAAAAAAATTAAAAAACTTGAACTTTGACCAGTGTTTCCAGATTTTTTTTTTTTTTTTTTTTTTTTTTTTTGTTTGGCGCTACAGTCCTGTACAGAACTTCGGCCGAGCTCTCTCACCATTTTGAGCTGTGCGTGTTATATTTGTACTCAAAGTGGTGGGACCTACAGTTTATTGCCGAATCCGAACGGCGGGTGAGAGCTTTTTCATAGGCAATGTTTTACTCTCGTAGGTTTGCCATTTACTGACGAGAGGTAGCGCGGTATAGAATAATGTTTCTATGAAAAGATGTTGTTAGCCCCAGTCCAGGCTTGAACCGGGGACCTTTTGACTCGCAGTCCAACGCACTAACCACTGAGCTACCGCGGCTACTTCCAGATTAGTTAAATATATTTTCGATAAGTTTTATCATTTAAAAGATTCTCAGTAATGTTATCTATCAAAAAGTACATGTTACTGAAGAAAAAAAAAATACTTACGGAGATTTCCGTAAAAGTCAAATTTTCCAAAAAAAAAGAAAATGGAAAAATCGGAAATAATAAAAAATTTCAACTTTACAATTTTATATTTACTAAACCACTTGAGATATTTTAAAACAGTTTTCAGTTTATGATTTATGTGTTAATTTTTTATAAAAGTCCCTTACACATATTTTGATTTCATGATAAAATGTACAATCTATGTAAAAATATGTAAAGTAAAGTCTTCAAAAATTAAAAAAAAAAACATGTTGATGTAAGCACAGTTTTTTAGATCTCAATGTAACTTTCCATAAACAAAAGAGTTTAAAAAATCGGATAACTTTTGGATTTTTTACAATTTTTGAAAGATTTTTCGTGAACAAATTTTCAACTTTACTGATTTTTATCTCCATAACTATTAAAAATACAAACTCCAATTTCAAAACTTAAGTTCTCTGAAGTTCTCTCTGTACAACACTTTTTAAAATCGGTTGAGTGGTTCCGACAATACTGAATTTCACCCAATTTAAGAGCGTTTGGGCACACTGTGCGCCGCACACAAGCGCCGATGCTTAGGTAAATTGAAACGCCGCTGCTGCTGCATCCGCGTTGTTCCTTCAACTGCTCGATGTGTAAAGTGAGCAACTGAATTGCGTTCCTCGGCGATTTCCCCAGAAAGCCAGCAGTTTCTAGTTTCTAGCCAGCTACTTGCCTGTGGTGTCACGCTGATTCCAGGTGGAGATTGGATAGTTAAACTAGCCAGTTTCTAGATAGGTATATATTATGATAACTGGTTATTTATTAGATAACATATAAAACCAGAAATAAATGAACAAAAAACTAAATAGTACAAAAATAAGACCTTTTTTTCACAAACTGTCATATGATTTACGTGATGCTGCACAGGCACATTGACGCTACAGCCGCCACTTTGACAAAGCACAATTTGACAATAGCTGTGGAACTTAGCCGAGTTTCATTATGCTCCATCTCATAATAAGTTTTGCTGCGAAAGATAGGAGGACGACGGGTCGTCTATGGCCTTATGTTGCAAATTTGAGTCGATTACTCCTTGCTTATTATTTGGCGTTATCATAACACTGCGTTTAACAAAAACTTTGAAAAAACTTTTAAATATTGCGATGACCTAGAACATTAAATAACATTTAATATTCTGAAAAAAGCCCGCCACAAAATACACAAACATTCCTAAAACAGGTAGCATGACGTTTGGCCTGGGGACGGTTTGCCTTGGGATGTTTCGCCATTCCATTGTAAATTTTATTTTGAATTTATTTTATCATGGTCGCCACCACTTTATTTAAGTTTTACCCAAAACATATATAAATACATAATATTATTTAAAATTAGAAATATAGTAAATGATTTAAATTTATAAAAAAGGAGTAAATTATAAATAATTTATGTAAATATGAATTATGACATATATGTGAACCTCTGTACTAAACCTCTTTTTATGTTGAAGTTAAACCTCAAAAAGTAATGGGATTATGAATTTATGTATCACTAGAAACAAAGTACACAGAAAGGTACATTAATTCAGATAAACATTTATAAATGTTAAATTCAAATCTCAGCAAAAAATTAGTTTCTTAAATATACATAAATAAAACTTGTTTTTATCGATTTTTTATATCAATTAAGAAATCTGTTCGGGGTTAAGAATAAATTAATATATTTTTACTATGGGTGTGTGCGAGTTTGTCTTAATTTTGAAAATAATACAGTGTTTACTATTCAAGGTATGATAGCTAAATAAATTGCTAATAAAAACAAACTAAATTTTCTGATAGCAAACAAACAAAATTCCGATTATTAAATAACGATCGAATTAAAACCCAATATTTGAATTTTGTCTTCAAATTTTCCTTAATTATCATCAGAAAAATATACCCTTTACAATCGTTCGTAAATTGGCAGATTTAATATAATACTTTCAAGATATAATATATTGAAAATCATCCATTTTTATATTAAATTATACAGATTATAATAATTGTAATTCTTTAAAAATTGCCTAAAAATAAAATTACAAATACATTTTCAGAAATTAAATTTAGTATGGCAACTCTGACTCTTTGTCGTTTCTTCATTCTCTTCAATTTCGCAATATTCACAATTAAATTCACAATGAAATGGCGAAACATCCCCATGAGAAACGTCCCAAGGCGAACCGTCCCCAGGCCAAACGTCATGCTACCACTAAAACAGTGTTCAGTAGAGTTGAAAACTTGCAAAAATGCAATAATACTGTGCGACTCCAAAAATATATACAAAAACTCCGACCTATATTATTGTATAGGTATCGAAAATCAGTGAATATCTTCATTTACAGAATGTCTATATCACTTCGAGTTTTTTTTTTAATTTGCACTTCTGTGTACAAATTCGCATTTTCCTACCTTGAGTTATTTATGTAATTAAAACCAACACATTTAGCTTACCAAAACATTTTAATTTATTATAATAGGTTTGAAAAGACCTGAGTTATAGGTCATTACACGACAAAACAATTGAAATTTAAATACATTTTTCAATTTTGAAAAATGGTTAAAAAATCATTTTGCTAGATAATCTACACATTTTTACAGTTATTAAAAGTAAAATAGACAAAAAAATACTTTTGTAGGTTGTTCATATTAAAATATCTATTGATCTAGATAAGGAGTGCGTCATTAGAAATGCGTGCATCGAAAAATAAAAATATCTCAGTAACCAATTTGTCAATCTTCAAAAAGTTAACATTTTATTAAAGTAAATTTTATTCATAGTAATTATAAAAAAAAAATAAAAAAAAAAAATAATCAATGATAAAATTATTAACTTTTTCTGCAACTCCTATCATTAGGGCCTTCACAGTCTCTTCCTCGATCCTTTGGCTTGCATCACACCATTGACGCCGAAAATTTACAACGTCCTTAGATACCCGTTTAGTGGTCTTCAATTCCCTTTTTACCAGAGCCCAATATCTCTTGATTGGCCGGAGCTCTGGGCAATTCGGTGGGTTTGCTTCTCTAGGGACAAACACTATATTATTTTTCTGGTACCAATCCAAGACAGCTTTACTGTAGTGACACGAAGCAAGATCAGGCCAAAAAAAGGTAGACACTTCATGTTGTCTTAAAAATGGTAGAAGTCTCTTCTGTAAGCACTCCTTCAAATATATTTCCGTGTTAATTGTCCCAGTGATCACGAAAATTTTGTTCGTTTGCCACAACTACAAATTGCTTGCCACACGAGAAATTTTCTTGGAAACTTTGCTCTTCTTTGGGTCTTAAATTTATCCGGGACATTTCCTCTAGCATCGTCAACATAAAATTCTTGGCCAGGAAGCTGAGAAAAGTCGGAAAGAACGTATGTTTCGTCATCCATAATGCAGCATTCGTACTTTTTCACAAAATTGTTTTTAAGCTTTTTAGCACGCTTTTTTGCCTCAACATTTTTTGCTGCATTCCGATCTGGGACTTTTTGAACTTTATATGTCTTCAGACCAGCTTCGAGTTTCGCTCTCCGTACAAAAGACTCAGAGCATCCAACTTTGAGAGCTACATTTCGTACTGAGAGATTCGGGTTTTTCTTCAGCACGGTAACCATCGTCTTCGCTTTGTTTCGATCACCAGAACCTTTCTTTTTGCTTGTTCCTGGCTTCCTATCATAGCTAAGGTCTGCCTTGAACTTTTGAAGTACTTTTGATACAGTGCTCCGGTGAGCTTTTACAATTTTTGCAATCCTTTTATATGTAAAGTGAGGATTATTTAAGAAATTTTTTATAATTTCCTCACGCACTTTTTGTTCATCGCCCATTTTTTCGCTGAATAACAAACCAATTTTGCAAAAGTTACATACTACATATTCCGACATGTTTATCAAACCTAACTTGATTAAAAAATTTTGTTTTGAATTCCAATGAAAAAAGTTACAGTAGAAAAAGCGTTCACAAGTTTCTAATGACGCACTCCTTATACTATAAGCCCCGTCGTGGTGTCATTTTAAAGATAATAAAATATGCTTTTGAAAAATTTAAGTTATATCTCCTTTGCCTGAACTTGTGATAATTTTCCTTGCACTTCAAATTGTATGTCCTTAAAAAGGACTCTTTTGAAAAATCTGAAAAAATCCTGAATTTTTTATTGATTTATTATGAATACTCGTGCCAAATTTCAAGATGGTATTTTGACGGAGTGAAATTAATAATAAATTTCCCAAATTTTTATGTATTTATATGTATGGAAGTATTACTCGTCCTCTAATTTTGGGAAAATAAAATATGTAACAAGTTTGGAATGAATTTTTTCTATTATAAACTTTGTAAATTTATACCATCTACATTGTTCAAAATATTAATGATAACCAATACAAAATTAATGATGAACATTGTAATCCCGTAGGGTTTGCCATTTACTGCCGAGAGGTAGCGCGGTATAGAAAAATGTTTCTATGAAAAGATATTGTTAGCACCAGTCCAGGCTTGAACCGGTGACCTTTCAGCTTGCAGTCCAACGCACTGACCTTTCCCTAATTAAAGGTTTAAATATAAAATGAAAGAAAACGTATATAAAGTTATAATACCTTATATTAAAATAATTACAGTATGTTTTACAATAGATTCTCGCTTCTGTGATATAACAGACAGCTGCAACAGCACTTACATCGGGTTCGCGCAAAATATCAATGGTGTCTGCGTATGAATGCAAATATATTAATATTTCATTGACGTATCTGTAAACCTTGGCCACTCACATTGTATATCAGCTAATCGTGCAATTCTTTAGTAACGAAGTTTGAGCAAAAAACTTGTTGTAACAAAGTTCGAGCACAAAACTAATGCTGCCTTCGATGGTTTTCCGTGCAGTAGAATTCTCGGGATGACTTTCCGGTTTGGACCTGCAGAAATATAATAATTGATTTGTTTGTTTGCTTGCTTATTCTCACTGATCTAACTGATTGTGCGAATGCAGTGGACATGGCGTAGTGTGCCAGATCTTCATTCTCTGGCACGGTGGTCTTTTGCTTGCTGTCACTATAGTCCATGACTGCCACGGCTGCAAACAGTGGTCGGTGTGCCTATTTTTATTTCGCGAAACATACAGGTCAATCATGAGGCAAGTCGTAGGAAAAATCCGAATCCGAATCTCCGCTACGAATACGAATTTTTAATTATCATGAGTTCCGTGCGGAATGGAATTCGCGTTGCCAATACAAAAATATAACTTCGAAGATTCAAAATCAGCTGTTTCAGTGAATCAGCTGTTCACTGAAAATTTACCAACAAAAGTCATTGAAATTAAATAGCCTTTCAATTCATTCAAATTAAATAGCCTTTAAGATTGGCAAAAAGTCTTAAAGATGTCGGCTCTCTTTCAAAAGAGTACATCGAAATCTCACACAATATATAATTGGCACCAAGTGCAAGTTCCACAAAGCAAATCTCTCTCAAACGTACTTTAGCGAAGTTGTCATCAACAACAATGTAAAGACATGAGTGCGAAAATTTGCAAAAAGGAACACCCGAAAATAATAGCAACAACAGTGAAAGCAAAACCGATGCGTTTACTTAAATGCATTCGTTCTATCGAACTGCGGTACCATTCGTCGTTGTTGCAACAAAGTCTGTTCTAAAAATAGAACAGACAAAACTGCAAATTAGACGAGTGACGGTTGTGTGGTTCTGTAGTCAAACACCTAGCGTGCTTGTCTACCAACTCCCATCGTTTCTGACGACATGAATTCAAACCCAAACCACGATGTGTTCATATATACGAAACATTAGATGTTATCACAACGTCATCACACAAAGATCACTGATGAGGATACTTGACTGTATCCGAAACGGTCCGTATGATCATTGTCTGTGTTATGTTTTCAATTTGTTGTTATTTTTTTTTAAGTCATTCAAATTAAATAGCCTTTAAGATTGGCAAAAAATCTTAAAGATGTCGGCTCTCTTTCAAAAGAGTACATCGAAATCTCACAAAAAGTAAAAATCATTTGTGTTAAATTGGCAAACAAAAATAAAATTGTTTAATTTGTCTGCAAATGGCCAACTCCCACTTGCAATTATCGCGCGATACGGACAGACGGCTATAGATTTATCGTACACTGCTGCAAGAGATTCTTCGGATTGCCGGGCATCAAATAAAAATGTGGCCAGAGCGAACTCTCATTAAAAGTGTGCTGAGCAGCAGTGTGGGTTGGCTATGTTGTTTGCCTCGGCCACCTCGTGCAGAACCAGCTCCAGCTAAAAATGTGGCAGCGGACGGCACGATTGCGCTATCTCACAGGCGTCGTAGACCAGAATTGACTTGATCAACTTGTGCTCGAGCAGACAAAAGGGCAGCGCATTGCTGTTGCAGTAAAGCGTCACCTCATTCTCGCCGCTGAGCGCCACCTCATTGTCGACGAGTATCGTGCGCCACAGATTCAGCAAGAGACAGTCGCACAGTGGACAAACAAATTTAATTAATTAACATTTTCTAGTTTTTATATTTTTGTTAAACCAAACACAATTGAAATGAATTAATTGTTTGCTTTAACAGTAAAATGTGTTTTTTATTTGAAATGTGTACAGTAGTTTCTTGTTAATTTTCAGATCTTTGGTCAGCTCCCACTTGATGTATAATTAGGTAGCTGGCGTCCGTCTCCAGCACTCCGGACTTAAAGCATAAACAGCAAATGATTTTTGGGCATTTGTAATTATATCACATGAGCACGAATTACCGCAAAAATTCATTAATTAATGCAAAATAAAAGTTTTTTTCACACTAAGAATTACATTCCGACACAACAATGCATTCGTAGAAAAAGTGTCAAAAATTTGTCAAAAAATCCGTTCCGACGGAACCTGTGATGCCATAAATCCGAACTTCGAATTCGATTCGGATCCTATGATAGATAAATCTGAATACGACGGGCTTCATGATTGCCCTGATTATGAATATGGGTGTGTGACAAATGGGAAATGCAAATATTGTATCTCGTACGACTTTCAATTTTTGGTACAATTGTTTAGTACAGATACCATTGCATCACGAGCTATGGGCATTATCACATCGGCATATGCAAACAAAATGAATTTTTATATATTTATAAAAACATTCAATTTTAATTCAATACTTACCAAATTTTTGCAACGCACTATGGACATGTACAAAAAATAAAAATTTTATTGTTGACATTTAATTAATCACGTCACTGTGTTGCCACCGGGTAATTTTGTGTAGTGAATTTCGTCTCAAGTTTTTCTAACTTGGAAAACCACCAAATAACATTCAATTATACGGCTTGATTATGACTTTAAATCCAATTTGTTTGTAAATGAAAATTCTCCAAATTCATCGAACCTTAAACTCCTTGCTTATTGGTTAAAGAAAGCAACAACAAATCATATCTCCCAAAAATTTAATTTTTTTTTGGGTAAGTTGTCACTATTTCATGGATTTATAACAGTTCAATTTATTTAATTGGTTTAACTACAGATTGTAACAATAGCAGTGCATCTGCTCCATCCACTGGAACGATGTCTTTTGCGATCATGGACATTCGCGGACGAGTATGTTATCATTATTTAATGTATATGGCATACGACGAAGACAAATTTCATCAAAAGATAATCTTCCCCAAGAGCTTGTTTGTGATCAACAAAAAATAATTAAAATTGCAATTGCATATTTGTAAAAACAAAAATGATTTTTTATTATTAAAATTATAACATAAATAAAATAATGTACATAATTAATATTATGTTTTTGTATAATTGTAAATTTCAATTACGTACGTAATTTTTGCCATGTACATTATTGAGTTTTTTCAAAACACATTATTAAATATTTTTGTTATGTATGTTATTAATAATACAACAAACAACTTTGGAGCTAAAATTAATTGATTTAAACATGTGTCGTTGATATTTTTCTCTGTGTAGTAGCTAGTAATACGCAAATTTTTCTATCCAGTTCAGCCTAGTCATTCCATGACTAAAAACTAGCTAGAAAATCGGCTTGTCGAGCAAATTGTTACTTGGGTAGTTGTGCCGCAATGCGCGTATATTCTATTGCAATTAATTTTAAAAATGCCTCAACTATTAAATGTTTTGATTTATTAAAAATATTAATTAAAATAATTTAAAATGCAACTTCCTGTTTTAACAAAGGATTGAAACCTAAACGAATAACGGTTTCGATTTCAGTTTTTTCCGTGTTTCGGTTTTGGTTACGGTTTCGGTTTTAAGTCTTTATAACGAAACGGTTTCGGTATACCGGTTCCATGTTACGGTTTCGGTTTTGATTTTGGTTTTGATTTCGGTTTTTGTATAAATTTTCTTTTTTTCCATATTTTTCAAATAATTTAACATTGTTTATATGGTGCTAAGTTATATTCAAATTATGACATTGGGGTAAAGTGGGAAACGTAATTTAAACAATGTTTGTTGTTATTTTAGTAAAATATTGTGTTTTGAATTATTTAATTGATTTCGCCAAGAAAAAATGTTAATTTAAAATTTCGTGACCATAAACCAATGAAAAGCAACATTTTGACTTTACCGGAGATATGATCTGAATTGCAAAGAAAAAGAATTTTATACTATTTCCATCCATAAAAGCCAAAGAAATTATATTTCAACAATTCAGTGAACTGCATATGTAAACTAGTGATGATCATTTGCAAGAGCATGGCAAGAAATGGTAATCTTGTTCTTGCACGCTGAGTCTTGATCTTGTTCTTGCATATGTACATATGATCTTGTTCGGGTCTTGTTCTTGCAATACCTTTCATGCTCTTGAATAATACCTTTCAGAATCCTGAAAAATTTTACTATTTAAATTTTAAATAAAAGATCGAGACAAATATCTTAAACTGCAAATTAATTATGAAAACGAATAGAATATGAACACTAATGTATTTAAGTTACTTATTTTTCATATTTTCAATTTCTTCAACAAAAAATAAATTATTTTACTAACAAGAAATCCAATAACATAAAAATTTGAATTATATTTTAACAAGAATTAACTAATAAAAAATAATTGTATAAATAAAGTGATGTTGACGAGACAATTCAAAATCTCAAGGACATAATAAAATGAACATATCGTCGTTGTAGAACGAAAAGTCACCAAATTCATTTTCAAAATGCTAAATTTACAAACATTTTTATGTATCTGTCAATTTTTAATCGATGATCTAAATTTAAGTTTTTCATTAAAACATTCATAATAAATATAAGGAATATTTCGTATAGGCATATTTCTGTTTTCGTCAGTACGTATGCTACACGTACCGTATGTCAACAGAACACAAATAATATCTTGCAGGGTAACATTTTTCTTTGCGAACACCAAGCGAACAGAAACTCAAACGCTACACTTTCACAACGACAACTTTTCATTGCTATCCTGTATCATTGCATGGCAACAAGCATGACAGTAGACAGTCGCATGGCACCACACTACATGTATGTATTTAGTACAGATATCTAGTTGGCAATAACAACGTGTTTTCATTGTACAAACAATTTCCCGCCAAAAATTCTTTCAAAAGCTTGAATGTTGCTTTATTCGCATTTTTGTTGTTGCACTTTCAACGAATCATCGGATTTGTGAAAAAAAAGAAAAACACAAAAAACCGCCATATATCAGCTAAATGAGACTGCGAAAATGTTCATATATATATTTTTTTTTTGGTTTTTTAAGTTAAATGAAATAATGCCCATAGATCTTAACTTAAGAAAACTTTGTGATTTTACAATTAACTAAAAAAACTATGTATAAAAGTAAAACAAAAATAATAATGTGCATAGTACAGTGCATATGCACAATCGATGAAAAACTATCGTAGCGAAGAAAAGAGATAAAAACATTGTTTTGTCTATTTTATCTTTTTGAAGCGACTTTTGAAGCACTTTTGAAGCTATTTACCGCTTCAAAAGTACTTCACATTTCCTGTTTTTAAGATGTTTAAAATCTTCAGCCTCGAAAAGCAACAAAAAAAAAAAAATAATAAAAACACACATGTTCACGTTCATAAATATTTTGCACACTTTCCATAGTTACTTATTGTTCAATATTTTGTAATATCATGAATTCTTTTCTTTTTTTTCATTATTACCTTAAAAACATAATAAATACATTAAAATGATAAAAAAAACGCAAGAGTCTTGTTCTTCTTGCATTTCTTGCAGTGTTAGTCTTACACTGGCTCTTGTTCTTGCATTTCTTGTCTTGCTCTTGTTCTTGCAAGAAAATCTCGATCTAGTTCTCGCTCTTGTTCTTGCAAAAAATTCAAGAACAAGAACTAATGTAAACAAATATCTGACTTATACTTGAAATGTTCAAACTTGTTGAACATTTTTCGTATTTCCTTAAATAGTTACTGAGATGTTAATAATTTGAAACTGATGTTACAAACGGCGTACCAAACTGAATATTGTAGGGTATAAAAAAGCAGGGTCCTCATATATGAAAAAGATAAGAGCACTTTTTAATTAATTATTTCATTCTTTATAATCCAACCAATACCGTATCGTATATATATATATATATATATATATATATATATATATATATATATATATATATATATATATATATTTATTATTTTTATTTGTGAGTTACAATTTTTGAGACAATTTGTTGAACTTCATTTTAAAATATTGAAAACAATAGCAACATTTGACAAAACAAAATAGAGCAGCCACATTATTATTTATTGTTTTTTAATTACAATAGCATATTGTTAAATGTAACAATAGATTTCTACACCCAAAGAACGAATCAGTTGGGGCAATCGTCTTTTTTTTGCCAACCGATTAATTTAGTTCTGTCAACATTCCACTGATTCAGTTGTTGCAACACCGCGTATCAGTTCACACAACTAATGATTACAATTGACACAACCAATTTGTTTAGTTGTGATAGCCAATTTAATTATAAGGCTAATTTACCTAGCCCTAGCGCTCCAACGTGTTGCAAACGCGAAGTCAGCGTCACAACTGCGTTCCCGATATTGAACATTACCGACGATTCGTTGTGCTGCTGACTTCGTGTTTGCAACACGTTGGAGCGCTAGGGCTGCATATAGAAACACAACAGCTATAAACAAAATTGCAACTTTTTAAAGTAAACAAATTGGGTAATACCCACATAGTGGCACCTCTGAACTTCATACTTCTAAGTTGGCATGCGTTTTTTTTTTTTGCTGCGTCATACCGTTTGCTATTAACGTTTTTTGTGCCCCGTATTTTTTGTGTGGACAAAAATGTCTGATTGATAGTAAAAACGTTAACCGCGACGAGTAAATTACGTTTATGACAATATTGGGTCTATGAAATTGAAAATGTTCGTGAGCAGTTACTGCAGGCGGCATTCTACCACATGAAGAGGTGTCTCATTACGTGACAGTGGTTGTGACAAACAGTGCAGCTAAAATAATCTCAAATATAAATGCATTTAAATTTAAAACATAGCTTTTGGTTTTTCATTATTGTTGTTTATTTTTTTTATATTTATTAGTTTGTTTCTGATTTTTCTGTGTGTATCAAACACAGAAAAATCCTCTTTTGGCATTAGGTTAATTGAACCAACGTTTCAGTGTTGCAACCGAAATACATTTGTTGTAACCTCATGTCATTAAAATAAACGTACCTTATTTTTCTGCAACCGAAATGTTAGTGCGCGCAACTACACGTTCGGTTGCCGTAACCTCATGATTGCATTTTCATTCTGCCAAAATGGACATTCGTACATTTGTTACGGCGATTGAGTAAGTTGTTGTATCAACAAAATAAATGACAAACGGCAACCTCATGTCTATCAGCAGTTCGGTTGCTAGTTTTTTTTGCCTACAATGCAGAAATAAATAAACGTCAAAAATTTTCACATATCGAAAAAAAGGAAAGGAAATTCATTAAGTTACATTGTGAAATAAATACAGAAATATTAATAAAATAATATATTTATTCAATACACATTGAAGTTGTTGCCGCAACGAATGATTCGGTAGGGCAATTTAGTTGGTTGCCGCAACAAATCAGTTGTCTGTGTGTATGTATTAGTTTGTCATTCATTTTTCTAAAAGTAAATAATCAAATATATTAGGTTATTTGATTATTTACTAGAGTTGACTAAAAGCTGCATTTAAGCTATCTTAGCGGCTGTCTAGAGGACAACTTACTGATGATGGCATTTAATAGTTGACTGTAACATAACTTTTTAGTTATCTTTTCGAGAGCTGAAAGTCAACAAAGAGCCGGGCATTCGTAAGCCTTTTAGAAACCTTTTTGATCACTTTTACGACAACATTCGGATATCGTCAACTTTTAAAAGTTAGCATAATGCGGTTAAAAAAAAGAAATGAGATAATTTAACGGAATACAATAATAAAACGGAATCCTACACGCATAGAAATCTATTGTTACTTTTTACAATATGCCATTGAAAAATTATGTGGCAGCTCTGTATTGTGGCTCTTAAAACAAAATGTCAAAATAATATCTTCAAATTATTGTTTATAATTTTTCAAATCGACATGCATCGAATATCATTAAATGGTGTAAGTTAAATGTGTATACAATTAATATGTTCAATAATAGCCAATTTAATGTTATTATAGGTTTTATGAAGCGCGAATTACAACAAGCCTCATATTTCCAGATTTATTTAAATGGACTTCTTGCCAACGCTAGTGCTAGAGCTGCAGTTGTTACAGACACTTTAATAAAAAGTTTTACACATCTATTAAATCTGACTAAAATTTGATCGCTATGAAATTGCAAAAGAACTTTGTGTAATGCCATCTTGTGTATTTATGATGCCTTGTTTGTGTGTGTGCTTGTGTCATGTGTGTAGAAATACAAATAAAGCACGGTCACCACAGCAATGTTGCTGGTGTGAATGTAATATTTAAAAAATATTGTGAAATAAAATATATTGCAATATACAAAGGCGGTTTTTTTCATTTCAAATAAATTTAAGAATTAAAAATATAACTGGCAATTTCATTGCATTAAATTTGACAACAATCTAATGTGCATACCCAACAATAAAATAATAATATTATGGGATATATTTTGAACATGCCTATTGTTATTTTATTGTCGAATCTAGCAATATATTTCTAAACTAACAAATTTGCAATTAATAAGTTTCCATATTTGAAAGGAAGTTTCAACTTTTTGAAATGTTTTACATATCAAAAGTAGTTAAATTAAATATAATTACATATAATTTGTTTTCTCTGTAAATATTTACAAATTTATACAATTAACAAATGTTTGCCCGCTGCCCATCCAAATGCCTACTTTTATTTTTTTTTTGTCCAATTTAGTTATAGTTATTGCAACGCTGGTGGGCAACTGGCTACGAATAGGTTGGGCATTGAAATGCAACACTGAACGCAATTCCTTTTTATTAATTGTAACCTTTAATGCAAAAACATAGATTCACTGCTTTAAGATGAAATTACATATTTTGCACTATTTTATTGATATTAAAAAATCCTTTTCTTACAACACTGTTTTTTGTATCGAATTTTTACTTCGCCATATTAATAATTTCACTGCCATTAAGATTTTTTTTATATGTTCATTCGTTTATAATGTGAAATAGATTTGTTAATAAATACTATTGTATATCATATAAGAAAGTGCCATGATATATTATACATAAAATATAAAAAAAGTTTTTGTGTTGTCATCGAAAACAGACATTTTAAATATATATATATATACAACATAATTCCAATAACGATTACTTTATAAATTATAAATTTATAAATAACCGTAAATATAATTAAATGTGCTGTTTTTTATAAATGTGAACATTACACTATTACAGAGTAAACCATTTAATTAAAAATTTGTTTACTTGTATGTTATTACTAAATACGTGTTTGTATGTAAACAAGTGTTCTCACTCTGATGCCATTTTGTGGTGTCTTTATATCACATACATATATGTGGAAGTATAAAACTATCTTTAAATTGTTTCAATTAATAGTATGTATTTTATCATATTTAATTTAGTTGTTAACTTTAAAAACAAAGTATGTTACAGAAAATAAAATTGTGATTCACTATCATTCCTCGTTTAAATATTTGTCAAAATAAATGGACTTTTGTCTAGCTAAATAGTGAAAAATCTCACAATGTTTTTTTTTGACAAACTGTCTTTCTAATAGACCGAATGAATGATAAAATATCGATGCTTTAACCAACAGCCAAACATTGAATACGCCAAGCATTCACCACCATTGAGTTTATCAGATGTGTGAATAATGGTCACCACCATTTCTTTCCCTTTATTTGTATTTGATAGGTGTTGACGAATTGGTCATGGAGTCGACATCGCCATTCCTTTGTTATAAACAACAAGAGGCCTTGGCTGCGGAACGGATTGGTCTTCAACGAAGACCAACGCTTGACTTTCAGAAGAGGTTTAAGCTGGTCATAGTTTGTTGCAATAGGAACAACTGCATTATTCCAACGGGCGAACAATATTTCGTTGTTTTATCAAAATTGTAATGAGTATAGCCACGGAAGCTCAGTGGTTAGTGCGTTGGACTGCGAGCCGAGAAGTCCCAGGTTCAAGCTTGGGCTGGGGCTAACAAAATCTTTTCATAGAAACATTTTCTATACCGCGCTACCTTTCGGCAGTAAATGGCAAACCTACACGAGTAAAAATATTGTCTATGAAAAGCTCTCATTCGCCGTTCGGATTCGGCAATAAACTGTAGGTCCCACCACTTTGAGTACAAATATAACACGCACACGTTCTTATAGGACAGTAGTGCCAAACTATTATTATAGCCACGGCATTTCTTGTTTATGGTGATTCTATTTTTTTTGTTCTGTTATCTCGAACTATTCCAGTTGCACGAAACCCTTTATTTCGTTGTCAAAAAATTAAATGTGGTCACTTTGTTTATCTACAACATCCAATAGTTCAAGAACAACTAATAAATATTTTTAAATCTTCTTTCGTAATCGAAAATGTATAGGTATTTGCAACATAAATACGGCTCTGTTCCAAAATCAAATTGATGACGTCATTGTCTAAAAACTTTTCAAATGTGTAAACATTCCCTCCGCATTCGTTTTTTAGATTAACCAATTTTTCCAAATAATGATTTGTTCTACAAAATGTTACCTAATGAGACATCACTTTCATCGTCATCATTGAAATTTATTTCTTCTGATCCTAATATACCTGTAAGTAAATCCGTATTTTGCTAAATTATCTTCAACCAAATCTTCCTCATCCGTATGAACATCTATATCGGGCGGAATAATGACAATGTCAACTACAGATCTTCAACCTCCAATGCCAATTCCAAATGTTCATAACATTTGTCATAAAGGTTCTTCTCGGTTAGATTAATTTTTTTTAGCTTCGAATATGATAAATTTCTTAGTTCACGTTTTTATATGTTCGCGAAAATAATTAGTTAAATAGTACAATTTAAAATTTCCGGATATTTTAAAACTCATCTATTTTTTTTTTGCAAATAAAACGCGTAATTTATTGAAATGCAATGTTTGCTTAGACAAATATCAAGCAATCCATACATAAAAAGAAAATGTGTATGCTGTTTCGGAAGCTACCAAGCTTCCTCATCGCGGTCTTCTGCACAATTTCTGCATAGCAGAGCCTATAAGATCATTTTGTGCAATGAATTAAATGCGAATTTTGTTCATGCACAGTACAACCAGGCAAAACATGCAAAAAATTGCACCCCCTTTATGCTTTTCAATTGTTGTTGTCACATTAACTATAAAAATAAAAAATACGAAATAAAAAATATTTTATAATATATAACGTTTTTAAGGTGAACATTAAGGATCCAATAGATTATACCCAGTGTTTCCTTACGACTTATTTCCGATCTGTTAGTACGAATTTACGAACAACCCTTCTCGTATCGAATCAGTTTTCGTACGTGAATAGAATCTGAATCGAGCTTAATGCAACAACTTCCCGACTCGATTATTAAGAGAGTTTTGTCAGTTTTGCGAACGAAGTTCAAAATAACGAATCAAATGACAGAAAACAGAACAGCATGAAAAGAATATTAGTTTAGCATACCTGACAGTATGCTGACCTAAACGCGAAACCAAAATAAAATTCATGACAGTTAATTTAATTCCAGATTTTAAATTTAAAGTATTTCTCTTTTTATTATATTTTTTTACAAAGCTGTTTTTGTTTAATGTGTTGTTTTTGTAATAATGACAATAAAACAGGGTACGGTCCCTGAAGGTTATTCCTATTTTTTTTATGAAAAAAATCTACGTGTTAAAAATATGTATGCAAGTTTTGAGAATGCAGATTCAATTATTTTCGCATGCAGAATTGAAATCTGCAGTGATTTTTATTTTTTGATTTTTACGGGAAAAAATTCAAAAAATAACGACTATTTTTAATTTTTTTGTTTGCTTACTCAAATAAATCAAATCAAATATAAATTTTTATTTTAAAACTCAAAAATAAAAATAAAAAATTAACTTTTATTGTTTTACTCAAGAATAACGGTTATTTTTTAATTTATACTTTTTTTATTCAAAAATAAAAATTAGGGTGCAGGACTTGTGCGCTATTTGTTGTGCAGCAACACGATGGAACGGATATACTCTAATACTAATTTGGGTGATATTAGTGAACAGTTTGGATGGCTTACATGTGATGGTGGTCAGCATTACTTATAATAGTTTGGCCGAGCTGTGCGTGTTACACTTGTTCGTAAAGTGCTTAATACCGTTAATGCATTATATGGTTAATGCAGTTAATGGTTAATGCAGTTTACCTGGGGGGACCTTTCGGATTGTGGTCCAATGCACAAACCAATCGAGCTACTGACGTTTCAGTATTATCTACACCAAACATAATTTTAGTAAAATTCTCTGTGCCTAAGAATGTCTCTTATAAAGTTCCAATTACGAATCTGATTCGTAAAATATGGGTAGAGCTGCAGTTTACCGGACAACTCATACAAAAAGGTTCTAGTTCCTTTAAATTAGAATTTTTTTCGACGAATATATTCCAATGGGCATAAAGACAAATACATCATTGGACTATTTTTGTCTAAATATGTTTCAATCGTCATTGCTTCACATCCATAAGCGAAGATCACAGATATCAAGTCAATGGAAAAGATTCACCCAAAAAAGTTCCAATGACGCACTGGGATGCTTTTGTAATCCTACTGGAACAGATTCATCCAAAAAAAGGTTTTTTTTTCTAATAAACTTTTCTCTTATGAACAAATGCATTCGAATGATTTTGATTGTATCGATGTAATGCCTGCATTCAAAACACTCAACTGTTATGAAATGCATCGGTACCTCAACTACCAATTTAAAAATAACTTAATATTATATTAATATTGCAGTGTTCTGAATGTAGCCATAGATTTCTAACATGCAACATTAGATTTCCTTCCCTTTCTAATTGTGATACTTTCAACAACAAAGAGTTACTTTCATAAATGTTGTCCATGCGACATCAGTCATAGAAAAATATAATCATATATCTAATAATTATCATTACTAAGAGTCCGTAAATGTTGACTATTTCCAAAGATATTTGTTCAATTTGAAGTAAATTTGATCAATCGTTAAACATCAAACCATTGTAATTTGTCCAAAAATACAGGCAGCATTTGTAATAATGGCTGTGACGAGGATCGTTTCAGTCTATCATCCATTAGACAATCACTGGAATGAAAAACATTAACATGAACCCAAACATGACCCAAATTAGTATTAGAGTCTATCGATTCCATCATCAGAACATCATTTTTGCTGTTCAACAAATTACGCACAAAGCTCCGCACCATAATTTTTATTTTTGAGTAAAAAAAAAGTATAAATCAAAAATAATCGTTATTCTTGAGCAAAAAAAAAATATATATTTTTGAATTTGAAAATAAAAAATTGAAATTTGAGTTTTATTTCTGAGCAAAATTTTAAAAATCAAAAATAATCGTAATTTCTAAAAAAAAAAAATGTTGCTCAAAAATAATTTTTAATTTTGATTTTTTTGTATATTACTTGTAACCATGATACAAATATTTACAGGTACGATCACTCTGACATTAGGCAAGTTTTTTCGACAAATTTCGAAATATTTTGTTTTGATTCAAATTCAAATTTTCAAAAATTTAAATTTATGTTCAAAGAAAATATGAAAAATATTTTTCAGATTTTGTTTTGATTATAAAAATTTTTGTGAACATTTTTAAGTTATCTCAAAGCATACCTTGATAATTATTTTACATTTCTATAGAATTTTATATTGATTTTTTTTTTAATTGTCGATTTTGTTTGGGTTTTAAAACTAAACTTCAAAAAACTTGCCTAGTGTCACCTAAAGTATACATTGGAAAAAAATGAGAGAGTGATCGTACCTGTATATATTTGTATCATGCTTGTAACTATTACAGTCTCTGTAATAAAATAGTATTAAAAACAAATTTTGATATTATAAAATTGCAAATTACATAAATTACAGTTTAAATAAACTATCAGTACAACCTTGTGAGTGCAAAATTTGAGTAGCCGCACGAAGTCGATATTAGCTTTAGTCAAGCCTGTCCTTCACGGGGATATAACGAAGCGAACTAGAGCTCAGCCAAAGTTGTCAGCTGCGTAACGAAAATACCGAACTGACGCTGAAAGAGTACACATCGATCTGAAGCACCTCGGCATTATCGCAGAATGTCTTGGGAACAGTATGTTATGATGGTGAGGCAGTATTTATGGGGAGTTCTTGACCTTAATTGTCATAGGTTTGCTTATTTGGTGGTCATAGATCCAGCTTTAAGACTTTGCGAAGAAAAACGATTGATGCGGCAGCCCATACGACGAAAGTGCCGATCGGATGTCAACTCCAGGCAATTGTCAATTTGCGCCTGCTACCTCAGTTGCAGCGACCATATCTATCTTAGCTACAGCAGTGCCTCAGTGCCATTGTTATTGCTAAGGATGCTGCTATTGGAGTAAAACAATTAAATTAAAAATTCTAACAAAAATAGTGTTTTGTGTACCCAAGGGCCACCATTTGTTGTCCACATAGTATCCTTCCTCATATCGCCCTGTATAGGCATCGTCGCAAGCTATGGCAATTCATGCACATCGTGTTTAACGTCGTACGAAAATTTATAATTTTATTATTGACATTTAAGTCAATAATAATATATTCATTTTATATGATATGAAAACGATGAATAAAAAAAATGAAAAACATTCGGCATTCATTTTTGAATAATGTTCTCTTGAAAGAAAATTGAAAGAGGAAACGATTGATTTGACATATAATTTGTGTACAGAAAAATCAGGTTGAGCTGAAATCACTGGGTATTATCTACCGTCCTACGTTTCATTTTAAATCATACTAAAAATTTAATTTTTTTCAATCCATGTTAGATTTATTTAAAAATTAAAAGCGCCAATTTTAAAAGAAGCGTAATTTTATTATATAACTAGTATTAAGTAGATCCACCCATTAATGCTATCACCGCAGAAATTCTTTTTAGCATGCTTGAAACTAGTTTCAAACATGTGTCTTCTGAAATTGTTGCCCAAAGCTGTCATTAATGTTTCCTAATTTTATTCTTTAAAATAGACCATAAATGCAGTCTGGTGACTGTGCTGGCCATTCCAAGAGGTTGAATTAATATTAGTATGCGTCCATTGTGTAGTTATTCTAGATTTGTGGCAAGGAGCGTTGTCCTATTGAAATTTCACGCCTTGAAAGTTGTTATCGCCATACATTTTTGAAAATGATGATGGGAGTGCATCTTCAAGGATATTTACATAGTTTGCACTGTTCATCCGACCTTCACAAAGTGCTATTTCACCCACACCACCAGCCGCCACTGTTTAAAAAAATCCCAGAAATGTGCCTGAAATTTGTTATTCTTAATTCATTTGTGTGCCGGATAAATAGAATTCAACACAAAAAACAGAGGCAACTCGAAGCACAAAATAGACAAAGATATTTATTTTTTCTTCACTACGGTTGTGTGTTTCGTCATCCGTTGAATCACTTGTTTAGCGTCAAATCGTATACAACTGGAATTTAATATATATATATTTTGTTAATTTGCACGCCCGTGCCCTTCTTCCAATGAGAAGTAAATTTGTTTACGTAGACACTGCACTCGGGCATCACATTTTTTTTACAACACAACCCGTCGCAACGAGTAATGCTTTTCACTATTCTCGGTACCTGCCTCGTGCGGGCTACGAAAATCCGAGCTGCAGCCAAGCGCCGAAAATTAAAACTGCAGTCCGCGCAGACGTGGAATGAGAAAATAAAGAAGCATATCGCGCAAGTGCTATGGTATTTATTTCGCGGGGCAACTCCGTGCAACAGCGAAACCAGGCTGCCCCAGGCAGCACGAGAATTTTCACAGCCAGTTAGTGTTGTTGTTGTATGACATGCTTATGTGGCGCAAGAGTTCGGCACTGATATAATGGACTGCGCAATGTTTTAATAGTTTTTATATTAAAATATACAGAAATGTCCAGAAATATTCAAATACATTTTTAATCGCTGTTTTAATTTTATTTATAAAAATTGTATCATAAAATTGTTCGTTGAACAGAAAAATAAATTTAACATGAAATCTTAATTAACGTTTTTATTCAAATACATAAACTATTACGACTAAAAATATATTTTAAATAAAAACGCTGTGCTTAAAATGCAGTATACTTCCCACATAAATAAAATTTATTTGTTATTCAAAACTTTTGAATGAGAAACAAAATAAATAACAAATTACCAAATTTAGTTTTTTTGTTATTCTGCAACTTAAAATTACTTTATAAAAATATTGCATATTTTTAATTGAGGTACTGTGAGAATTTAATGGATTTTGCGAAAAATTGTGAGAATTTGAGGTACAGAGAGAATTTGAGGGAAATTGTGAGAAATGGAGAGAATTTGAGGGAAATTGAGAGAAATTGTGAGAATTTGAGGTATTTGTAAAAATTTGGAGAAAATTTGTGAGAATTTGTGAAAATTTTCGTACGAGAGATTTTGTGAGAATTTCAAGAGGGAAAAGGTATTTCGTGTGAGAATTTCATCTGGCGACACTGGATGTAAGTCCATTTATTAAATACACAAACCTTAAAATTAATTTATTGTGTTAGTAATAAATGCCAATGGAATGTCGTGGACTATCTTGCTATATTAAAAAAAAAACAAAGATTAATTGTGTTACAATTAAATGGCTTTCAAAAAATTGTTAATTTTGTTTCTTTGTTAAAGAATGATTATAGTGAGAAAAAGTTTCATATTTATGATTCATGTAGACCAGAAACAAAGACTGGCGAAAGTGTTGTGGTCGACATTAGAGTTCTAAAGTATAACATTAATGGAACCATAGAATATAAATTATCATTTAACCAGAGAGTATATATTACTAATAGAGATTTCTTCCGAATTTGCTGACTCGCTGCGGAAAACATTGTTTATGTGAAAGTGCAATTTTACAGATTGAAGTTAACAGAGGAAAACAGTTAAGAAATCCGGAGTTGTCCGCGGATATTTTGAAACAAAACGCCTAATAAATTTTAATTATTTTTCTGGACAAAAATGTGTCAGAATTTGGCTTTCAAAAATGTCTCTGTTAACAACATTTTCGTTTCAATTTCCTTCCACATAACCAAAAGTGTCAGCGAAACCTCCGGTATGTAAACTCTAATCAAATACATACTCTCTTATTTAACTAGGAATTTACTTTACAGGAATTTACCAAAACGAAAAAAATCTTATTGTTATTACAAATATTAATCGTGAAATAAACTGAATATCTACTTTTTTTAATGTTGTATTGTCATTAACTAATATTAATCCTTTATTATAAACAATTTAAATAAAATCCTTATAGATATCTGAGTTCAATCTCAGATAACTATAACATGTATTCGTCTTAATGTATCATATAATACCAATATATATTTTTATCTATCAAAACGTTCATTTCACGGCTTAAAAATTTAATTACAATAAAGTATGCCACGTGTTCAAGTTATTTTTATGTTTAAGAGATATTTAAGAGAAGTTTTCGACACATTTTAAATATGTAGCAAGATGGCGAAAATGGGTGTGAACTATCTAAGAAAAGTATATGTAAAAATCGGCGAATGAATTATTTATGGTCGGATCAAAATTCCATTGTAATCTGTAGTGAATTATGTTTAAGATTCCAAAATTTCATCAAAATCCAAGCAAAAATGAAAAAGTTTTTCAACTTCAATCAGACCTACCTACTAACGATTTTAAATGGGCTAAAACCAGATAATTGCGATGCGCGACCTCTAAACGCTTTTCGATTTGGCCAACATTTTTTGTTAGTACAGCTTCCCTTGCAACAAAATTTCTTACTATACGAAATATTTCCCGCAAAAAAATCGATCACTGCTTTCAAAGCAGAAAAAATGCGAAACAAAATATACAAAAACACTAAAAACAATAGTATATCAAATATCAAATTAAAAATATCTTTTTTTGTTTTATAAATTAAATGAATCATATGTGCATTAAATGCACATAGAACTCAAATTAAGAAAAACTTCACGATTTTACAATTAACAAAAATATAAAAATATTAAATTCCAGTTGTATACGATTTGACGCTAAACAAGTGATTCAACGGATGACGAAACACACAACCGTAGTGAAGAAAAAAAGAAAAATAAATATATTTGCCTATTTTGTGCTTCGAGTTGCCTCTGTTTTTTGTGTTGAATTCTATTTATCCGGGACACAAATAAATTAAGAATAACAAATTTCAGGCACATTTCTGGGATTTTTTTAAACAACATGTGAACATTTTTGTAACAAGAAGTTTTTATTTTGGAAACCCGATTTTTTTTTAATTACATTTAAACATGTCTAAATTATCTTAAAAATGTCTGTATTGTACTTTTAAAATTGTTTTAAAACCGGTATAAAACCGAAACTTGTTATATCGGATTTGGATATCGGTTTATTTCTGATTTTCGTATAACGGTTTCGGTTCGTTTTCGGTTTTCAAAGCGAATCGGTTTAAACGGATATCGGTTTCGGTTACGGTTACGGTTTCAATACTTGATTAAAACCAATCTAAGCACTAAAATATGTTTGTGGAATATACTATAAGATATCCAGTAAAACCTCTTGTTTCTCGAAATGAACAAAATGTGACTTACACCACTATGACTTTCACACCAGAGATCTGTAGTAAGAGGCTCAAAAGCTGTAAAGTGAAACTTGCTAAAAAATCAACTCCAACTATGAGTTGCGCTCGAAAATAGTGAGCCTAAGTGTGAGTTACATTCAAACTAAGCAATTAGTAGCAAACTTCTGCTTGAAAATCATGAAGCCCGCATTTGTTCTTCTCTGAGAGACTCTGTACTCATGTTGCTTGCTTATAAAATCTAAACAAAAGCAATTACAGTAGATTTCTTGAGACATTTGAGCTTTTTGAGTTATTTGCAATTTGCTTGAATCGTAGCTTTGCATGATATGACGCTGGCGCTGGCACGACGTACGCTGCACGATAGGTACGCGTCGCGTCGTTTCGGCAATCGGTGTTTATGTTGTAGTTTTGTGTTGTAGTGTGGTGTTTATGTAGTGCGAGGGCTTATGTCGTCGCACAGTGGGGCAGGGAGTACTAAAAGTTGGCGAAATCTTATATATGACATGCACTCTAAGAAAATTTACTATAATAAATGGAGGAAACCGGTTTCCTCTTATTAATGTAGTAAATTTTAAGGAACGTGTAAATATAAAATTTACACATAAAAGTATGTAAAACTAGTACACATCTGTGGTGTCAAAATACAATTTTATGAGTGTAAAAATACACAATAAACCCTGTATTTATTCACATAATGCGTGTTAAAAAAGCCACAACAGAACGCGTAGTTTTTTATGGTTAAATATTATTAGAAAACTATATATCATCTCAACGGGGCGGATTCAGCAAATGTGAAAAAAATTCTGTAAACAAAATAAAAAAGTTCACAACTGTTTAACGAATGTCCGCAAATGTACATCTTGGGAGATGTCATTTCAATTGCACACAAATTAAATTCACATTCACCAACAATCCCCATGCATTTTATTTCATTTAAAATATGCAAGTTTTCTTTTCTGTAGTCTTCTTAAATGGCGCAGACAAGAGCTTTCGCGTCAACTAATGATCTTGTTGCACATATATGAGTGTGTGCTTGACGTCATTTTTACACTTTGTGTTTATATACAAAACATTGCAGAATCTGTAAATTTACCATTTTAAAAGTGCGATTCAGCTCAAAACAGTTCATTTGTGTAAAATAACATATTTTTCATGAAAAACACGTCAGATGTTTATTTTTACGGACGTATTAGTGTTTTTATTATTATATTATATATTATTTTATTATATATTATTATTATTGTATTCTTTATATGTGAACGATTAATATATATTATAATAAATAGTGTTAAATAAAAACCTCATTTAATTAACTGCTTGACACATTTGCAATAATTTTTTTGTCAACTTGTCATGGTTTTATTAACGGAATAAGAACATATAAGATTGGTAACCACCAAAACTAATACATTTTCACAAAATACAGTATTCTATGTAAATTTCTTTTCAACAATTATGTCACCTTTTTCTTTGGGAAACAGTCATAAAGCCAGACAACAAATTTGGGATTACGCCCGCTTCGGAATGGAGCATAATCTCAAATACGTCATTTGGTATTAAGGACTGCGTCGAATAAAATTGTCCGTTACATATCTTCCCATAATGTGCTATTGCAAAATTCAAATTAAAAAAATTTGATCATAGTAGCTCTGAATTAAATGGCAGAAAATAAGAAAATAATAGTTATAGTCAATACAAAATTTATTTAACGCGAAAATGGCAAACGAAGTGGAAGTGCGGGAAAATATAATTAAAACTTTTCAAAAACAAACTAGTTGGTCTTTTAAAAAAATTTGCCAAGGAGGTAGGGGCTAACCCTAAGACCATTTCTCGCGTTATCAACCGCTTTAAGGAAGACCTGAGTATTGATCGGAAGAAAGGTTCTGGTAAAAAAAAGGCCCACATGATCGTGAAAAGAAGGTTGTGAATATTTTAAAGAAAGATCCAAGCATATCCGGAAGGAAATTGGCGAGAAAGGTGGATTGCTCAGAATCTTTCGTGCGCAGGACTAAGAAAGAAGCTGGGCTGAAGACGTATAAGGTCCAAAAAGTTCCGGATAGAAATGCCGTCAAGAATGAAACCGCAAAACAACGAGCTAAAAAGCTGAACCAAGATTTTTTTTTTAAATTCGATTGCTGCATAATGGACGACGAAACTTATGTTTTAGCGGACTTTTCTCAGCTACCTGGGAAGGAATTTTATAAAGCCGATTCTCGAGGAAATGTCGCTGAAAAATTCAAATAAAAAAAATGACAAAATTCCCAAAGAAATTCCTTGTTTGGCAGGCAATTTGCAGTTGTGGAAAAAGGAGCAGCTCATTCGTGACATCGGATACAATTAATAGCGAAATATATGTGAAGGAATGCTTGCAAAAGAGATTGCTTCCATTTTTACGCCAACATGAAGTGTACACATTTTTTTGGCCTGACCTCGCTTTATGTCACTACAGCAAAACGGCCTTAGAGTGGATCCAACAAAATGCAGTGATTTTGGTGCCTAGAGAAGCCAATCCACCAAACTGTTCAGAACTCAGGACGATTGAGAGATACTGGGCTTTAGTAAAAAGGGAGATGAAGACAACAAAAAAAGTGGCCAAAGACCTTCAAGACTTTAAAAGAAAGTGGTCTTCAGCAGCTGTGAGGGTGTCGGACACTACCATTACCACATTAATGGAAGGGGTTCCGGAAAAATTAAAACTTTTTATTAAAAAATAATAATTTCTGTTTTTTAATATTTTTTTTTTAAATCTAAAAATAATTTACAAAATAAAATATTTTATTCTATAAAAATTCGATTATTAATTTCTATATTTTTTCATTTTTGTAGCGGACAATTTTATTCGACGCAGTCCTTATGTCCCTTGGGGTTATGTCCCGTCACCGTGTGACAAATCATCCCAATAAACATTTTTATAAACGAATAGTAAAAACATTTGGAAATTAACACAATAATAAATAAATTTCGACAACAATTTGAAAATATTTATAATATAAAAAAAAAAAATGTTTTCCAGTTATTTTTATACATTATTTGGGAATCCGGATAAAAAACCTACTTATTTTTATTTTCACACGTACTTTTTGGATGTCGGTTTAAGTTCTGAATTTGTTGAATAAATTGTTTTCGAATTAACGTACTGCCAAATATTTTTCATCGCATTTTAAAATACACGTTCTTCCAAATACTTTTCAACGCATTTGACTGTATTTGGAGTATACGTGCGCTTATAATATTTAAAACTTTTTGTAAATGTTGTACTATAGCAATATATTTAAAAAAATGTACATAAAGATTTTTTAAATCAAATTAAAAATATATTTTTTTCCATCCATGAGATAAGTTGTACATATCGTCGTTATAGAACGAAAACGAGAAACTTAATTTTCGAGTTTGTTGATTAATATTATAAAAAGGAATTGATGCATTTTAAAATTGACAAATCAATTAATATGTTTACATTTTCTTATCATGTGGTTATCGATAAAAATTCACAGATTTATAAAGATGTTTGTAAATGAATATTTGACATTTTGAAAATGTATATGGTGACTTTCGTTTTACAACGACGATATTATGTATGTATGTCTTAATATAATTGTACAGGACATCAATTAATATTAATTTAAAAGTAATTAAAATTACAATGGCTGGTGGGTGCTTATTTGATTCTTACCGCAGTAATCGAGAAATCAAAAAATCGCACGATTTTTTCTCAAAAAATGTATATTAGTATGACTCCATTATAGATATTGGATTTGACGAAAAACGCAGCAGGGAAATTTTGGAGAAAAAATAGTGCGATTATTTCGAACAAAAAAAAATTGGCGGCGGCGCACAGTCGTTTGAACAAAAAAAATGGTTACAGATGCAAAGTTATATAATTTTTATAAAAGGTCTAGGCGTCATATTTTCATTTTTTAAAAACCCAGTATTTTCAAACCTATTGACAAAAAGTAAAAAATAAAATATAGGTGAGCTTATTTTCAATAAACAATCCATAAAAAATGAAGCAAATCCAGAGTGCAACTGAATATTTTTGACGAAATCCGTCCGATTTGAAAAAAAGAATGCCTCACATGTAAATAATAAAAATACTTTGTTGTTCTTATGCCACAACGCGACCAAAAATGCGATAACCTGTGACCACTACTATTTTTATGCACACAGGTGTAAGTGCGTCGGATTTCGAACCAAAAGGTTCTATGTTCAAACCTGGACTGGGGCTAACAACTTCTTTTCATAGAAAATCATTTTTCAATACCGCGCTACCTCTCGGAAGTCAATGGAAAATCAACGAGAATAAAATATTGGCTGAAAAGCTCTCAACCCGCCGTTCGGATTTGGTTTTAAACTGTAAGTCCCACCAAATGGTGGTCAAATGGTGAGAGAGCTCTGGCTAAACTCTTCTAGGTATGTAACCCCTATTATAATTATAATGCTAAAATGGGGGTGTTTCGCCTTTTTTTATCGTAATTCTATAATGTATTCTGATAGTCTAAAATAATATTGACCATTCAAAATTGCATAGAACTTTACTTAGTATATACAAAAAAAAAATAATGCCATGCCCCCTAAAAGAGGCGGAGCGTATCGAAAAAACATTGCCGTCGAAAACCAACCTAGGTCATAAGTGGTTTTTTAATTATTACAAAGTGGGCAGCGTAAAAAAAATATCACAAAAAAAAATAATATGGGTACCCCTTAAAAATAAAAAAAAAAAAACATTTTTTTGGGAAATAAAAATAAAAAGGAATTCAAAATTATTTACATTTTTATTTTGGGTACATTTTTTTGTATTATTTCAAATCATTCATATCTTTTTTTTAATATATAATAGTATGATTGTAAGAATTTACGGGGTAAAAAGCGCCGCAGTATTTTTTTTTTCGAAAAAAATTGCCTCAAAAAAATGTATATTAATATGATAATCAGCACTATCGAAAACATGAGAGGAATAATCAATTCCCCTCATTTTTCCAGGTGAAATTTGTTGGTATCGGAAATTTCAGGAACTAGAATTTTGTTCGAAATCGAATTCGAATACATTTTTACAACATTATCAGAATTTCGTATGCGTTTTTTGGTTATTTTTAACATTTCAAAAATAAAATAATACTTTAGATACAAAATAAATACTTATCTTTTTATTTGCAGTTAACTATACTTTTTATACATACATATTTTTAACTCTATAAATGTTAAATTTGCAATTAAAATTGAACATCAGGCAACGCTAAATCAGCTGTTTTCCAAATGTCAAACAGTGTTGTTGGATAAAATTGAGTCGTGTTGTGCAACAAATATCGAAGTTAAAATTATGTTAAACGACAATTAAAAGTATTTTAAAATGGCTCTTTCTTAATTGTAGCTTTTCAGTTAAAAAAATGCTGTGAATATTAATACTGCGTTAATTTTTTAAGAATAAAAAAAGATATTCCACAGCCGGTGAAGTTTTTGCGGTGGTCTAAGATTACAGCAATTAATTTGTGCAAAAAAAATTAACTAATTTTTAATTAAATAATTTTGGTGCTATCCAAAGATATTTGTTAATATAGGGTTTGGTACGATAAGTCGAAATTTAAAATATCGAAACTAAAAATACAGAAGACAAAAATGTAGAAAATAAAAATGCCGAAACCTAATAATGTCGAAAACAAAAATGTTGAAAACTAAAATGTTAAAAAATAAAATGTCTAAAACTTAGAATGGCGAAATCATATTGAACCGAAAAAATTGTAGAAAATGTCGAAAAAAATGCATATTTTTGTGGAAGAAAATAAATATAATAAAAAAACAATAAAAAAAATAACATATTCGTAACACAGACACCACAATTCTGAGTCCAGTCATTGCGAAAATCCGACTTCGCTACGAATTAGAATTTTCAGCTACTTTAGGATTCGTGCGTAATGGAATTCAGTGTGAATATGTCCACTACGTGAAACAGAATTCCATTCCGCATACATCCTAGAGTAGATAAAAATTTGTATTCGTACGGAAATTCATATTTCCGCTCTAACGGGACTCAGAATTGAGGTGAGAACATACCAGAAGCTGCAAATATTAATTTAAAATTATAAAATCTAATAAAAAAATATTAATTTAATTTGAAGGCGTCATTTCTAAATACTATGCCATAAAAATAAAATCTTGAATTTGGCACGAACATTTATAATAAATCAACAATAATTTTGAATTAAGTACTTGAAATTTGAAGTGCAGGTATAATGATCATTGGCCACATTTTCGTGTTTAGTAAATTTAATTGTCCAAAAGATTGGTTTATATCTTTTAAAATGAGGCCTTAACAGAGTTAATTTTCTTTTTTTTTTTTCATATTTTCCAAATAATTACTCATTGTTTATATGGTGCTAAGTTATGTTCAAATTATGATATTGGGGTAAAGTGGGAAACGTAATTTAAACAATGTTTGTTGTTATTTTAGTAAAAATATTGTGTTATATGAAATATTTAATTGATTTCGCCAAGAAAAAAATTTAATTTAAAATTTCGTGACCACAAACCAATGAAAAGCAACAGTTTGACTTCACCTGAATTGCAACGAAAAAGAATTTTATACAATTTCCATCCATAAAAGCCAAAGAAATTAAATTTCAACAATTAAGTGAACTGCAATTATGTAAACTAGTTATGATCATTTGCAAGAGCAAGGCAAGAAATGATAATCTTGTTCTTGCACGCTGAGTCTTTCTCTTGTTATTGCATAGGTACATATGATTTCTTGCTCTTGCTTGCAAGAATCTTGCAAAATATTAATTTTTTAAATTTTAAATTAATTATGAAAACTAATAGAATTTGAACACTATTGTATTTAAGTTTTATATTTTCAATTTCTTTAACAAAAAATAAATTATTTTACTAACAAAAAACAATCCAATAACATAAAAATTTGAATTATATTTTAACAAGAATTAACTAATAAAAAATAATTTTATAAATCATGTGATGTTGACGAGACAATTCAAAAATCTCAAGGACATAATAAAATGAACATATCGTCGTTGTAGAACGAAAAGTCACCAAATACATTTTCAAAATGCTAAATATTCATTTACAAACATTTTTATGTATCTGTAAATTTTTAATCGATACCACATGATAAGAAAATGTCTTATCAATTGATATTTCACCTTTAAAAATGCATCAATTACTTCTTATAATATTAATGAACAAACTCGAAATTTAAGTTTTTCATAAAAACATTCATAATAAATATTAGGAATATTTCGTATTGACATATTTCTGTTTTCGTCTGAGATTAAAAAAATCCGTATGCTACACGTACCGTATGTCAAGAGAACACAAATAATATCTTGCAGGGTAACATTTTTCTTTGCGAACACCATGCAAACTCAAACGCTTCAAAGCGAATACTAACAGAAGGAAGAGAATACAATAATAACGAATTACGTTTCGTATACACACACTTTCACAACGACAACTTTTCATTGTCATCGCATGGCAACAAGCAGACGCATGACAACGGACAGACGCATGACAGCAGACAGTCGCATGGCACCACACTACATAAATGTATCTAGTACAAATATCTAGTTGGCAACAACAACGAGTTTTCTTTGTACAAATAATTTCCCGCCAAAAATTCCATCAAAAGCTTGAATGTTGCTTTATTCGCATTTTTTTTGTTGCACTTTCAAACGAATCAGCGGATTTGTGAAAAAAAAGAAAAACACAAAAAGCCGCTAAATGAGACTGAAAATGTTCATATATTTTTTTTTTTTGTTTTATAAGTTAGATGAAATAATGCACATAGAACTTAACTTAAGAAAACTTCATGATTTTACAATTAACTAAAAAAACTATGTATAAAAGTAAAACAAAAATAATAATGTGCATAATACAGTGCATATGCACAATCGATGAAAAACTAGCGTAGCGAAGAAAAGAGATAAAAACATTATTGTCTATTTTATGTTTTTAAAGCGACTTTTGAAGCACTTTTGAAGCTATTTACCGCTTCAAAAGTGCTTCACATTTCTTTTTTTTAAGATGTTTATATTCTTTAGCCTTGAAAAGAAAAAAAAATTTAGAAAAAAATAAAAACACACATCTTCATTAATGTTCACGTTCATAAATATTTTTCACGCTTTCCATTGTTACTTATTGTTCAATATTTAGTAATATCATGAATTCTTTTCTTTTTTTCATTATTACCTTAAAAACATAATAAATACATTAAAATGATAAAAAAACGCAAGAGTCTTGTTCTTCTTGCATTTCTTGCAGTGTTAGTCTTGCACTGGATCTTGTTCTTGCATTTCATATCTTGCTCTTGTTCTTGCAAGAAAATCTCTTTATAGTTCTCGCTCTTGTTCTTGCAAAAAAATGCAAGAACAAGAACTAATATAAACAAATATCTGCCTCATATCTGAAATGTTTACACTTGTTGAATTTGCACTTCATTTTTCGTATTTCCTTAAATAGTTACTGAGATGTTAATAATTTGAAACTTTTTTAATTATTTCTTGCGATGCCATTGTTTTGTTTATGTCGGAAATGAAGCAGTTTTAAAAAAATCACTCAAAAATCAATTAAAACACTTATAATGATATTCTATTAAATAGATCCTTTAAAATTATTTAAAAAATATTCAAATGAACATTTCAAAACGTGTCCCACTTTACCCCAAGCTCCTCTATACATTTTACTAATAAAATAAATAAAAAACCAATATTATTAAATTTTGAATCATTTTTTAACATACAAATTGTGCTTGGAGTTGCTGGTGTTTTGTTGTTAATTCGATTAATGAAACAAAAAAAAATATAAACCAAAAATCGTTGTTTTGGAAATATCATTTCTCAAAAAACATGTGAATTTTTGTACAACCAAAAATGTTTATTTTGGAAACTCCAAATTTTATTAAATGACATTTTACTTTAGATCTTCTATATAAAATAAAATATGTTTTTCTGTTATTTTTATACTTTTTTAAAATCCGTTTTAAACCGGTATGAAACCGAAGCCGTTTATATCGGTTTTGGATATCGGTTTATTTCTGATTTTCGTAAAACGGTTTCGGTTTTAAAAATGAAACGGTTTTAAATGGATATCGGTTTCGGTTACGGTTTCAATCCTTGCTTTGAACCCAGTATATCTGGAAATAGTGGTCAGAAAAATACAAAAAAATTTCTCAATGCATATATCGAAACCCGAAATTCCACTGATATCGCAGAATGAAAGTTGCAACCTCTATCGAGTTGGAAGTCTCAAATTGGTGGAAGTCTCAAATTGTATTTCAACATTTTGATTTTTCGGCATTTTAATTTTCGACATTTTTTGCTCCAATAATTTTATTTTCAAAGTTTTTTTTTTACATTTTTTTATTTCAATCAAAAATAGTTTCGGCATTTTAAGGCTTTTAAAATTTCGACATTTTTTTCATTGAGTTTTTGCGAGACTAACGCACAGCAATTGATTTTTATATATAAGATATATAATGAAAAAAGTGCAAAGTTTGACCCTCCGTTTAGATTTTACAGCCATTTGAAGTTAACGATGTGATATCTCGACTTCTGTTACGTTCCCCATAACATGATATCTGCAACAGTGCACATATTCGCCCGTGCGACGTTTATTTAAATGCTTATGTCGTTTAACGCTAAGGGTCAGTTTTTCAGTGCTAGTTTAAACTCTGATTAATAAATCTTCTCTTTAAATTAAACGACGTTTAATTTTGAGAGTGATAGTTTAAAAATTAACACAGACAATACATATGGGCATTTCCAGAAAAACGTCAACCACGACCGAAAAATTCAAAGTGTTCAAATCTTTGAAATTACGGTGGATTTGGAATCTTAATTATGTGAATATATACAAATATATTTTTCATACACTTTGAGTAACCAAATCAAATAATCATGCTGATTATGGAATCCGGCGGATTTGTGGCGACGGGAAAATATCAAAGTTTTCTCATATATAAATTATTCAAAACGCCGGTAGCAAAGTGAACGGATTCCGAATAAAATATTTTGTTATTGAAAACGCAAGCAATCAGATGTTCATAGAAATTATATCACTTTGAATCCGTATTGAAAATAAGGGGAATTTGAAATGAAATTAATTATATTTGTATTTATTGTGGGTTTATAATGGTGTAGTACGCAATAGTTTATCATAGCATATGCTACATAATTCCTACTCCCACATTCGCGTAGGTGAAACCGTTACCTGAGCAAACAGTTGTAGATCGGGTATTAACCAGGAGGTATCATCGGGGAAAACGAGACAGGGATATTAAACATACAAAAAGGGGCTTTTGCGTTGGGCCTGTAACCCGCCATGTAAAAGAAGAATCAGCGAAGACAGACACCGACCCGAAAACACGATGACAACCCACGCAAACTTATAATAGATCAAAATTTGCGGATATGCACCTGAAACATTCGAACATTACATAGGGATGTTTGATGTCCATGATAAAGACAAGACTGTTATAACCGTATTCTACGAAATGCTATGTTTAAAACCAGTGACATCTATTAAGGATGATATTCGGAGAGGCACGAATTTGGTTGCCGATTTGTGGTCGGAAATAGATTCCCTCACTGTGTCTCCATGTTCACACCCGTGAACCTGGCAACAATCCGCATCAATGCTAAATACTTCTGTATCAGCCTAATTTGTGAATGAGAAAGACGACGAAACCCACAATTTCGAAGCTATGAAGGACTTCGTCCGTCCAGGAACCAGCACGAACAAGAATAAAATGTCAGTCTTG